>NJDC01003369.1:16275-41566 GCA_002245475.1 Calephelis virginiensis
GTGAATTTAGTTTCGTTGGCCAGGATTTGCAACCTGCGGAATCGCAGTGAGCTAGCTTCAAGTTCGCACCACACCATGTATACATTTTATATTTCCTCGATTAAAATCAATTAAATGAATGTCCAAGTCTTCACTTCTGTTGCCACTCCCGGAGCGCAAGCCGTTATTTTTTTCAATGGTCAGTTCCAATAACATCATCATGATAAGCGATAGTGTTACTACAGTTTGGTCACCAGCTTTTGAAGTGAAAACCTCTTTAGCGGCGCAGCGCACTGTTTTTGGAATGGATAAAAACTTCTAAACTCGCGTCAGATCGTATTCAAATTAAAAATACGTTCAAATACGTATAATATTAACAGACATTGCTCTATTTGCTCCATCTGGAAAATAAACTTTACGTGTAGATGAGCAATGTTCGATGTACAGGTAATATGACGACGCTCCTAGCCGTTTTTTTTTTTATTTTACTTTACTTTTTTTTATTGTTTTGTTTACTTTAGCGAGTTTTTGTCAAGAGTTTTAAAAATAATATTTGTGCATTAATAATAGTACTTTCATACTGATAATTAAAGCAGGTCGTGCAAAATTATTCCGTAACCATTCCGAAATATCAGAAATGCACAACGTTAATATTCAAGTTTTCACTTCTGCCGGCACTCCCGGAGTGCAACCCATCTTTTTTAAAAAATAACAACAACTCAGCGATAAAATTCTATTAAAATTATCTTTTACTCTAGTCAATTTATTGAATTTTATCGTCACTTTTTCTTACAAACAATTGTATTTACTTTTTATTTCATGTGTTATCATTTCAATTTCTTGTCTTTCCTGATTGTCGGGCAGATATTTGTTAAAGCGATAAGATTATGATTTAGTGAGGTCTCAGGTTTAATCCTCAGGCCTAGCAACAAATAGGAACAGTTTTGTTTTCATTTATTTGAATAAACCAAAGTCGCCCAGCTTATTACATTGAGGGACTTAGTATCTTCGGCTAGTTGTAGGTACCTTGGTACCTCTGCTTACCTCTTCTAGGATACAGGCGTGTGGATACCAGATTTTCTTCTAAAGAAGATAAATAAGATAAAAAAATGTGAGCCGTCACGGGACGACTGGCAAATGTGAAACATCGACATTATATTGTAAAAGTATTATTCCGAAAAGAACAGATTGTGAGAGGAACTAAATATTTCATAATGATATAATAAAATATTTCGATTTTAGACTAATACGTAGACGTACTATTTTAGATATCGTATATCGTCGATTGCGCATGGCGACGCGTCGCCACACCGTACAAACTACTGCATATAGACTGTATATATATTTCATCATGTAGAGTGGCAACGCGTCGCCACGGCAGGCTTCGCCACGTCAGAAATCAGTTTTACGTGCGGCTATAGATTTTTCACATTAAAAACTTGTGTATACGCCGAATGTCTAAGTGTAAGAGCAAATGTTACAGTACAACACTAACAATCTACTAACACCAAGTCCCTTATAGGGTAGGCAGAAAGAGTCGAGTGCCAAATCTCATGATTCTTTCTGGCTTCTTCTCTCTGACTCTTTATAGCACCCTAGGATAATATCCGAGCGATTTGATAGTGGAATGTCAACTTAGGTCTCCCGGGTAACTACATCCGTCCACTTTCGCACTGTAGGTTTATCTTTCTTTTTCAATCTTATATATGCCGTTATTTCTACCCGCCCGAAGCAAACGAATATTCAGTTCATAGTTTCTTTCAATCCCACTTTTTCTTGGATCTTACTGTTGATAATGCGGTCAGCGATCGTTACACCATAGATTTTTAGTGACGCTTTAACTTGAGCGCATTTATCCTACTCTCATGCTTTTTCGCTTGGGTTCGACTCCCGACGGGGGCAGGCATTTGTGTGATGAACATTTAGATGTCTGCATTTCCGGGTCTGGGTGTTTATTGAATGTATTCTGGTATCTATTCAAGTATTTCTATGTAATAGTATCGTTGACTAACACCCATAACACAAGCATATAATTTGCTTACTTTGGGGTTAGATTCAATTTGTGTTACTTGTCCAGGGATATTTATTTATTTATTTATTTTGCATGGAAGATAAAATAACGTTTGGTCAAGCACAAAATTATGCAAAATTAGTCTATCACCTGAACTCAAAGCGTCCATGTGAAATATATGTACACTGTATAGATGTCGTGTACATATCGTATAGTGTGTTTAGGCAGACATTTAGTTTGTCACTGGATTCTTTTCACACGTTTTTACTTTAAGCATCAAAATCAATTGGCAGTTTAATATTATTTATCGCCTCTGTGGTCTAGCGGTCCGGCGTCGGGCTTGACTTCTTGAGGTCCCGGGTTCGATTCCCGGGTCGGGCAACAAAAGAACATAGGAAATGTATATTTTCAAATTTCTATTAAAAATAACGTTGCCTAGGATTAGATATGTGCCCGGAAGGCGATAAGCTTGCCACCTATCACATTGTAAGACTTAGTGTGTTCGGCTTCTTGTGGGTGTCTTGGGTTTGCCTCTGCCTACCTCTTCAGGGATATAGGTGTGAATTTTTTTTTAGTTTATTACTATTTACATCAATATTAACGTGCACAAGATACTTATCGTATTACCGCAACCTATGACAAGTTTCGGTAACAACAAAAAAAAATACAATAATGCTAAGAATAATCAATGAAACTGTATTACTACTAGGCATAATTTCTAAGATAATTTCTGATGCTGACTCACTCTAATGTGCTGACCTTTCTTTCTAAGAGTCATCTGATGTCAATTAACAAAGTCGAATGCGGACAGTGCTTTAGAATGAGTAAGCAGTAGATATTTTCTTTCTTTCTTTAGGTTTTGGCCTATACGTTAGTATTTTGCCATTAGTCAAGTAGACATTTGCATCAAATTTTATATCAATTTTAATCAATTATAATTAGTCATCAGTGATAAGTCGCCAGTAAGTCATGGCAGGCTCTTGGGTAAAGCGGTGGCTACTTTATTATCATGTTACTCAAGCTCATGTAATGAGATTTGGCGGCAACGAGGAAATACACGATACGCTAATTTCTTCATGATTATTTCATTTGTGTATAACCAAAATTGTACAAAATGCTACCAAAATTGACTAATTTCACTCAATATCAATACAAAAATGAATAATTATGAAAAAACTTCGACCAACTTTTCTCTCGATAGCGCCAAAACTCCCAGTATATGTTTAGAAATGACATCGGGGGCTGATTCCGTATCTTTTTAGTAAAGTTTACATCAAATAGCTGTCAAATGGCGTGTTTTGTATTTGCTATCTCTATTATATTTCTGTTGGTCACAAGAGATAGCAAATATAGAACACATTATTTGACAGTTATTTGATGTTTTACCCAGTGATCATCATTAAAAAGATACTGAATAGCCCTGCTAGTCTTTGTAAGGAGAGTAACCTCCAGCAGTAAACTGACCAAAAATTGGTTTCGTAGGAGCAAATATGTCTTTTCTTGCATTGAAGTTGTGACATTAACCGCATCGTTGACGAAGCCGCACAAACAACCTACAAAACATTAAAACAGCTATATAAATGTCTAGAATAAACTCCACAAGAAACGAATATTTTTATTCAATGACAACAATTCCTATTCTGTTTGAATACCTTTATTTTTACACACAATAAAGAAAACATTTAGAACAACAATGTTGCAGCAGAAACTTTACTGCTGCAATAAAAACAGTGCAGAAATAACAGATGCGGGAGCAGTAACTGCGTGCATAGAACATTCTAGCTGCACTTGTGTAAACACTTTTCAATGTTATGGACAAACTTTTTATGTTATTGGAAGGCAAATAAGAGAGTTTTCTAATAGCAAGAAATATACGTCCTCACATTTTTATTTATTTTAGTCTATTTGCTACCACTCTCCGTAAATTGTTGGATTATAATAATGATGATGATTCTGCTATGCATAAACTGAATATTTGCTGAATGCTATCTTTTACAAATGATACTAAAGCAAAAGAGAGGGAACATTTTAGACTTGTTAGATCAATCTGGACATGACTAATTGTAACGTTTTTAATCAAAGTTTTCTGATTAAACATCTAGAAATATCGTGCACACACCATCTGACAACACAAAATGTTTTGTCTCTTTCTATTACTTTCGCTGAAAGAAAATAGCGATAACTTAAATTAGTTTAGTGAGTGCGTAATAAAACTGACCAATTACGTAGCATTTTTTTTTCAATCCAAGATATCTCTGTTCCTTCATGAGAGATTAATATAATACCGATACCTGAAAATGAAAATTAGCGACGTCGCACTTGTGTTTAACGGGTACCTTAATTGGATACCGATTTTTATCGGTATTAGTATGGTACTTGTTAAACACCGGTATCGGGTCGGTACCGTTATATGAAGTACTGGTATCTACTTTCCGGAACCGGTATCCAGGTATCGAAATTGCAAGAACCGCTAAATACTTACTGGCAGAACCTATACTTTTGGTACCGGTTCCAAGCCTTGTACTGGAGGTTACATTTCTAGCAAAGAATTGAAGCAATATCCAAATACTGCTGACTCTCTCTAATGTACCGACGTCTCTTTCAGAGAGCTTTGTGAAGTCTACTAACAAAGACAAAATGAGAAAAAAAAACGATATATTCGAGAGTCAGCAATATGTGGAAATGACATCAGATCTTTGTTAGGAGTATAACCTCCAGCAGTATTTTACAGATTCATGATTCTTACAGAGCCCTTGTCATGAGTTATTAAAGATTATGTTCTGTAAGTTACGTTTCGAGATCTGTATCACTGTATTGGGTCTAAAATGTGTTTCTCCTAGTCACCAATAGAGGCGCTGTTCAAAGTTTTCATACCAATAATTTACAGAAACGGTAGCGAATATAGTAAACTTGATAAGCTGTAAACTCATAGTTAGGGTGCAATTTACTTAGAAACAATTGTATATAACACTTGTATAGGGCGATATAGCCCTGATGATGCTTGTATAGCGAAACCAGTTGGCTAAACCATAAAAATAAAAAATAATAAAATATATTGTGGAAAGTACAAGTGCTTCTAAGTAAATTGCATCAAGAATGGAATTCCACCAAGCACCGACAATAAGAAGTATAGAATCTATCATAGTTAGGGCTCTGAGCGTCTAGCAGGCTGGTCGAAAGTAAACCAAAGATTTCCTACAAGCGAGTACCAACTCAATTTCTAGAATCCCTGGGAGGATGGCCGCCCGATCGTATTTGAATTGCGGAATGTCATCATTAGACATAAACTTATGTCTACCCCCATAGTTTGTCAACATCCTACTAGTATTATTAAGTTTTACCTACTTAATGATTTTACATACATACATACATACATATCTTCACGCCAAGTCCCTTACGGGGTAGGCAGAGAGTATCGAGTGCCAGACCTCACGATCCTGACATACCTGTCTTGCTTCCTTCACATTCATAACCCTTTCATACATATTACTTAATGATTTTAGTAAGTTATAATAGCATAGAATAGAAAAAAATATTATAAATCTGTTTCAAAACATAAGATCTTATTACACTTAAACAAAATACAATGTAGTTTGACGAAATAACCTTCTTAAAAATAAAAATGAAACCTTTTTCTAACAAACCTCTGCTACGTGTGTTTAAGTTCATTTACTAATGGACACTCTCAGCTTGTATCGTGATTTGATTTGAGAGTGAATCATGATGCTGATTGAGATTCAGACAGAGAGAGAGAGGGGGGGGGGAGAGGGAGATGTTTTTTAACTCAAAAACCACTTGTTGAATCATAATAAAATTAGTATGGGACCAACATCAATATCAGGTCATCCACGACTAGCCTAAGACGTTAAAGCCCACATTGTAAAAGGTGCAAATCTATCGCTGATCGGGCTTATATCCAATCCCGGGGAATCTTGTTGAAAAAAAATAAAAAAAACGCATTTTTCATTTTGTTCGGGTTCAAACCCGGAACCTCGTAAAGTCAAACCTTAAACAAAATGACAGACCTAACAAAAATAAGAGAAGTCATGATATACTTGTGATTATTAGTTTTAGGTAAAAAAAAATATCACAAGCTAAGAATGTGTGAATTTTTGTAACATTTTTCTTTCACCTGGCAGTTGATATTCGTAACACTATATTTTTCAATCCATCTTAAAGAGGATCCTTCATATTTATAGTTCTAGTTGAGAGCTAATTTCCGGAGAAGTCTTAAGGTAGAAAACCACTAGCTTACATGACATTTAGCGTTTTATATTACGTTTTCTACCATGTCATCTTGTATTGAAAGAACTGTTTTAGCTAGTAATAACATATTTTTATTAATATACGATTGACTGAGAAAATAATTGACATGTATTTTCATACAACTCCTACAAAGTAAGGAATTCTCTAATCGACTGTATATTTTTTTTCGGTTGGTTGTTACGCGATTGCTCGACTAATAGCTAAAAATGTTTAAGGAGATTTTGAGTTCATTGTTACAGATGAAATTCACACTTGTAATGGCTTATAACTTTCGTTTCTCGTAAGTTATTTAAATTTTACCACTTGCCCTGTACGTGGGTAGATGTATAAAAAAGACGGGTTGCACTCCGGGAGTGCCGGCATAAGTGAAAACTTGAATATTAACGTTGTGCATTTTTGATATTTTGGAACGGTTAAGGGAATAACTTTGCACGAATTGATTTAATTATCAGTACGTAAGTACTATCATTTATGCACAAACATTATTTTCATATCAATAACCTGCGT
Source organism: Calephelis virginiensis (assembly GCA_002245475.1). Taxonomy (NCBI): domain Eukaryota; kingdom Metazoa; phylum Arthropoda; class Insecta; order Lepidoptera; family Riodinidae; genus Calephelis; species Calephelis virginiensis. Next base: position 23,039 of record NJDC01003369.1, read on the forward strand.
TTGGCTTGACAAAAACTCGCTTAAGTAAAAGTACGTGACGGCTAGAAGCATCGACATATTATCTGTATAACGAACATTGCTTGTCTACACATAAAGCTTATTTTCAAGATAGAATAAATAGAGCAACGTCTGTTGATTTTACACGTATCTGCTATCTTCTTGTGTTGTGAGAATGTAATGGTAGGTATATTGCGGCGTATTATCCATTGCGAATCCTATACTCTTCGGAAATATCTAAGCAATACAAAAACAGCAATGAATCCACGTTTTATTATAGATCTCGCGCCGTCTTATTCGCGCATGCGCTCTGCGCCGTCTTACAATCTGACGATTTGACGCGAGTTTCGAAGTTTTTACCCATTCCAAAAAAAGTGCGTAACGCCGCTAAAGAAGCTTTTACTTCAAATATAATAAAAGAAAAGCGAAAAAGTAAATGAAATCGGATTTGCGTTAATGAATTATTGCGAAATATACGACCTATTCCTATTTCTTTTATATATGTTAATTGATTTCTGCGTCTTATTTGATATGGTTGAAATATATTTTTTTCTTTTATTTGAAAGAACATAGATCCCTTTACCACCTAATCGGGATCTGATATCGAAGAATATTTATGTAGCTTTTTTATTAATATCAAGTTCGGTTTATTGCAGGTTTGCTGCAAATAAATAAAAAAAGTATCAAGACATTAAAATAACGGGAAAACCATTTACAGCTTCAATTATAACTCCAACGAAAATACGCGATGTATTAAATACAAATTATTTAGCAAAAGCAATTTTTGTTACTTGAAACAGAAGTGAGAACAAACGGAACATCTGTTACGGCGTCGCATTTAAACGCTTCGTGAATATTTCACACTCCTCCATATCTATGGGTGAGCACTGGAGCAGTTTCGTGGCCTAATTTACATATTATCTCTTCAAGAATGTTCGTACTTGGGGCGGGTGGAGGCCATTTGTCATTTCTGAGCGCCCTAGTGAAATATCTATAAAGATATGAATGTACTTCTAAATATTAAACATTTGTGCTTTGATATATTGTAGTTTTAGTGGGTTGGGTCACAAAAAGGTTTTTAAAGTAATAAAACGGGTAGAGGCGAAAATAACACAAGCAGACAGATTTGATGGTAAATTTGGGTCGGTCTTCAATTTCAAAGATAATATTGGTTTGGTTTATTTGGTTTGGTTGGATTTGGTTTGGTTTGGTTTATTTGATTTGGTTTGATTGGTTGGATTATAATTACTAGTAATAGATGTAACTAGACTTGGATTCTAAATCAACTTACACCACAGGTGGCTACTATCGTAGAAATAAGTACTTAAGGCGTTATCATTATGACGGTAGAAATAAGTAAGGCGATATCGTTATGACGGTAGAAATAAGTAAAGCGTTATCGTTATAACGATAGAAATAAGTAAGGCGTTATCATTACGGTAGTAGAAATAAGGAATAACATTACAAAAAGCAGTAGTAAGAAAATAAAAAGAAAATACAATCACACTCATTACGTATTAGAAGGTTGGGTTTAGGCTAAAACAAAAATATAATTAAGAAGATTAGCCATGCTAATTAAAAAATCTATAAAAGTGATATGAGATTTATAAAACGAATGAAAAGAAAACAACAAAACGATCAACCTTAAAATTACCATTTATATCATTCGATAAAATAAAAAAATACATAAAAATGGAAAATTCTCCATGGCTTTGAGTTTGAGTTGAGTTTTGGGGTAGTTCAGATATTATTTTTGATTTGAGAATAGTTATTTTTTTTTTATTTTAAAAAAATCACTAACGGAGGAAATATAGATACCTTTTTATTGATTTATGTGTTCCTTAAAAAAATAATTTCGACAAAATAAGTAGAACAACACATTTGCCCATATCTATTGTAATGTTCCTATTTGTTCGTTAAATTTTCAACTTGATTATTATATTTGACTACGAAATTTAAACCATTAAAAGAAGTAATGAATTTTCGATAACTGAAAAATTCGTTCAATTTAATTTATAAACTTGAAAATGTAAGGTTCAACTTATTTTTTGAAGTATATTTGTGCGAGTGCAATTTAATAACTTAATTTTTAAGCAGCCATCCTCAACTAATTGAAATCGTCTTTGGTATACACACATCTATATGTAATGTAAAATACCTTTATACTGAAGTTAATAAGATTATGAAAGCGGAATACATCGCAGGAACTCTCTTCTCAAGTCTACTGCTTGGAATAGCTTCTAAAATATAAATTTGTCACGAAAATACCTTTTTTGTTAAAACACCTTTTTTAGCTATTGAACGTTGAGGTTTGAAAATTTGCATGTTGCCTAAGATATACACTGAAATTGTTTGAAGTAATTTGAGTAAAATGAAACTGCAGGAAGCCTATTTCGATTTCAAAATAGTATTGTCTGTGATAGCAATAATTAAGCGGAGTAAAACTGTAAAAAACGACGACAACTATTATGAAATATTACCATACCGTACACAATGATGTGTACAGTATGGTACGGTAGTACGCGACTTGATTATTATTTTTGTAAAGCTAGCGTCAAGACGTCAATTAACTTTGAATCTGTAATTAAGTCACAATTTTATTTTGAAAATGGCAACCTATGAGCACAAAATATACCTGTTTGTTTTACCTTTTGTACTGTGAGTGTTTAAAAAATAATTAACACCTTTGAGTACAAACGTGAGCCAGCTAAAAATTTAGCTGTTCTCGTTAAGGAAATTTCCGCAGAATTCGAATTTTAGAATTCAAAGTAAACAGAGTCACATGACAGTTCTAGTTAATGATAAAATCTAAACTTTGACTCTAACTTTTCCAACAACTCGACTCTCTAGCTCTAAACCAGTTTTCTCCATATTGCATTTGGCGCAACGAGAATGAAATTTAAGCCTGAAAACAAGTTTGAAAACAAAGTTCAGGTTCTCAGTCGATAAACGTTCTCTCGGTTTAAAAACTGACATACTCGTCTTACCGGCGTTAAGCTAAAAGTTTTCCTACAAAATTTATCTAAAAGGGTACGATAAGACTCGAACTCATGTTCCTTTTAGTTATTTTCTTCATACATTTGTATACTGTTTTTCGCATTTAAATGTAAGAACAAAATATTTAAGTAGCTCTTAAACGCGACTTTGTTTTGATTTCAAAGTTTTTCACTTGAACATGCGCGTCATAGGTCAGCGTACGGGTACACGGGTCTTCTGATGGTAAGAAACATTCGCGGCCTTAAAGCACCATAGATATTACAGGTGCATTGTTGTTCAACGGCCGCAATGTTAGGCTTATTGTGCACGTCTGCCAGCTATCGTACCCTTTGGACTGGAACATAAACAAGACCAATCCAAGCGAGCACAATGCTGCACAGATTTCTGCTACTTAATCATGATTTTTTTTATGACAGACACAGAAGAAGCACGCAGCTCCTCTGCTGGTAAGAGATAGTCGTAGCCTATATATACAGATATATATAGATGTTGTAAGAACGAGCTGTCGTGTGGCTTAGGCCAACTGTGCAAGGCTACCGGCTATTCTACCTTTTGAATCGAAACATGACATTGTCACTAAGGCGGTATATTTCTACCCAAGCAAGAGGCACAGCACGCTATCAACAGTGGTCTTGTTGGTAATGACCTGTTTCGCCTTTGGATCTTTTACGATCTGCCAGGAAGGATGGTAGGTGGAAGGATCTATTCTACGCCGAAGACCCGGACCAAAACCCGGAACTTTTAACCCTGAACCCTGCCTGAATTTCTCAAATAATATAGTGACCTACATAGATAAGTTATCATGAGTGAGCGGTGATTCAAGCTAAATTGTAACTTAAAAAAAATCGCCTCTGTGGTCTAGCGGTCCGGGTGTTGGACTTGACTGCATGAGGTCCCGGGTTCGAATCCCGGGTCGGCAAAACAAAGAAAATTGGATTTTTCAATTTTCCAATAAAAAATGTAGGTCGGGATTAGAAATGTGCACGGTTAGCGATAGGCTTGCCACCTATCACATTGTGGGACTTACTGTCTTCGGCTAGTCGTGGGTGCCTTGGTTGTACCTCTGCCTATCTCTTCGGGGATATGGGCGTGAAGATACTTTAACTTTAACTTTAAAAAATATCTTGTTTTAACGATACACAAAATACGTAACAGAGTTCATAGAATGACAAAAACATTTCCATTATATTTTCCAGTTCATTGAGTGTATTATATTTTGTTCAGTGAATGTCTCAATTAACACATTATAGGTATGTGTAGAAAACGTTGGCTTTAGAATTGAGGTAAAATTATGCTCTCGTTTACTAGCAGGAGAATCTAGTCTAAACTAATACTAGAAATGTTTGATTCATCCATTCAAAGCTAACATTCGAACAGCTATTCCATAACTTGTATAGCGATAGCCTGCAGTGTTTCCGCAGTTTAAGTATGTTTGGTAAGTGATCCCCAGATAATCTACATTACAGTTTTGCGTTTAATCTACATTACAGTAGTTTCATGATATCAGGGTTAGTCTGCTTGGTAAAACAGATCGATTAGACAAAAGATAATAAAATGAAGTATATATAGATAATAATTTGAGTATGCTCGGAAAGTTTATTGTAAAAATGTATACACTAGCCCATGAAAGAATAATTGGTTCTGTGGAGATAAGACTTGTGCACAGCAAGATTGTTTTTATTCCTTATATTAACATAATGTACATCACAACTTTTCTTGAACAAATTATTTTTTTTTGGACATATAATAAGTTTTTAAAAGTATAATGAGAAGTCACTGTTAGAATAATTATTTTTTTAACTTTTCCGTAAGGTAAAATTGAAATTGGGCCTAAGTTATAAATTGGCCGTATTTTCCTTTTGCAAAACACATATTGTGTTTACTTCAGCTAAGTTTCTTCAGTAAGACATGACGCTGTGAAAATAACTAAAATAAATAATCCTGGCGGTGTCGACATCTGTTAACTAGCTCATTTTTTAACAGCGTAAGCTGCTGAGCCCATATAGGGCCCGCACATTGCAATGCTTGCCATCAGATTCAGATGTCAAGCATTGCAATGTCCCGCACATTGCAATGCTTGACAGGCTTGACTTTAACTTTTTATCTACAGTGATTCCTGAAAATGTAGTGGAATTTAATCGACCTAGTGGTCCAGTTTGTTCCCATTGAGTTGTACACTGGTATCTACGTACCTTACATTAGGCATTGAAAATTTGATGCACTTCTTTTTTTTATTCAGAAAGAGATTGTTCACATTGGAGAAGTGCACAATTTTTGAAATCGCATCGTTCGTTTTGTCATACTTACCAAGTTGTCTTTTAACTTTAAATAATAGTAAAGTGTTATTCGCGAACAATATTATTACATTATTATCCGTTCTATCGTTAGTTTATTAGGAATAAAAATAGTCCCAGAATAGAGCCCTGGGGGACGCCTATAGTAACAGCAGCATTTATAAATTTTACAGCATTAATCATAACTTTCTAAATTCTCTTCTTCAAATAATATAAGTGACTTATTTTTAATTCCATAATGACGAAGTTTCCTGATAAGAGTATCATGGTTTATGCAATTTAATGCCTTGCAATCGCAGAATACACCAAGATCATGCTGAGTGAGATTTTTGTATACGTGTATTGATTTACTTATTGAAAACAGTCGGTTTTATGCAGTTTTACTTCGCTTTAATTATAAATGTTGTCAAGATATTACTCTGTTCGATCATCTATATCGATCGTCTTAAAATGTTTTTTTTTTATAAACGCCGTAGTTGTTTACTGTGTGTTCATTTATTAGTAATTTGATGAATTATTTTCTTGTTTCCAATATAAACATCATATTGTTTAAAAATATGAAACGCACTCAAAAGTAACGATATGTATTTTTATATCATTACTATGGATTAATGTTCATAGGAACACACTTGAAATAGAAAAAATTGTCTAGCCTTTAGAAATACTTATATAATAAGAAATTTTATCTCAAATATAGCGCGATTTCTGCAACACTTGTCTGTATCCGAGTAAAACATATAAATTCATTGCATGATCGACGATCGTTATTAAAAATACTAACGTTACACATTTTTCATAAGAATCAAATTCATTCTGCGTTTAAACATTTTGATTAATTATTGTTTTTCTTAAGTGTGTGTATGAGTATGTATGAATGCACTTGTCAGAGTAAGTATGGGCGTCTCTGTCTGTGGCATCATAGTTTATAAAGACATAAATCGGGACGTTTCAAATTTGTTTTGAATGCTTACGCGATCGATAAGATACAATTTATGGATTGTTTGTTATGTTTTGTTAGGGTTGTGTATAATTCTTAATTATTTGCTTGTTCAGTGCAATTTTCGCCTACTCACTCCTACTAATAAACTAGGTACCTACTATTTTTAATACGATTTCGGAGGACTGACGGAGATTCCATAAGAAAAATAAGAAACGAGGATAAATAGTGGTACGGAATATGACTGCAAAATCAGTACATTCCTCACGTAGAAAATCAAAGGCATATTTTCACTTTCATGTATGTATAGGAGAAACTGTTAATAATAGCAAATAATTTTTAAAAGAAATAATGTTAAATAATGATACCAACATATTTATCTAGACACATAAATGAATGTAGAAATCTACGGCAATGAACATTCTGATGTTTCAGCTAGAATTTAGTCCATAGATGATGAAATTAGTATATCTTAAACAAATAATTTGCTTACTTTGAAGTAGAGCGATTTGCGTAACTTGTAGTTCGTTCCTTGTACAGCCAAACTTTTGAACTAGTAGTGTCTTTAGTATTTTAGTTCGTACTTTGTAACACAAATATTTATCAGAGTTTACATCAACATGTTAACGTTCATGAATTTAAATTTCTTAGATATTTTGTCGTAGATATGCGACAATTCCATCGCCTATTAATTAAATATCTTGAAAATTAACTTAATATATTTACATACCTACTTATTACTTACATTAAGTAATTCAACTTGCTATATTATTCAACACTAGTTATAAAATATACGTATAAACCTTTCTCTTCAATCACTTTATTTATTTAAAAAAACCGCATCAAAAACCGGTACGTAGTTTTAAAGATTTAAGCATACAAAGGGACATAGGGACAGAGGAAGCGACTTTTTTTATACCATGTAGTGAAGTGCAGTGAATTTGGCTGCATCACTTCTCCGGAAGAGGTCTTGTATACGCAATTACAATGCTCGCCAATCTCCTGTCCCTCTTTCTAGGTTAAAATGGCCGGTAAACTTACTTTACAAAAGGCTAAATTATCTCAGCTAGTTTTGCCCGTGTTAGTCTGGCTCTCTTGTAGAATAGAACATTTACCTTTTTATCTGTCTACTCGTAAGACAGGATTAGGTTAAATAGATCAACAACCTGGTAATTGAGGTTAATGTGATATGCAGAAACTTACTTAGGTAGAGTAGGTAGGCCTTACCCATTACTGTTTCCATATTGGTAATCTCATTTTGTAGTCCACAGGGTATGCTATCCAGTTGCACATTTGACCTACAAACATGTTTACAGGGCAGTTACCTACCTACAAAGGTGTCAATAGGCCACAGATGTCTCTTACCATCAAGAGAACAATTTACCTAATTAATAAATATTTTACCACTTAAAAAGTATGATTTTTTGATGTGTAATAAATTATCACTGTGGGAGGGTCAAGGCGGTTTCAGGTCTGGAAGAGGATGTACGGATCAAGTGTTTTCGCTCCGCAACATTGTAGAGAAGCATCTGGCTGTTGGCCAGAAGGTTTTCTGCGGTTTTGTGGATCTCGAAAAAGCGTTTGATAGGGTTGTACGTAAGGAACTTTGGGACATTTTGCCAGATTATGGGATAGTCAGGTCCCTGCTGCGTGCGGTGCAGTCGATGTATTTAGACTGTAAAGCATGCGTGCGGGTGGATGGCAACATATCGGCCTTGGTTTGATGTTAATATTGGCGTCAAGCAGGGTTGTGTGTTGTCAGCGCGCTTGTTTATCTTATATTTGGACAAATGTCTTCAAAGATTAAGATCATTGAATGTGAGAATGCGTATTGGTGACCAAGTGGAGAACTGCCTGCTTTATGCAGATGATGCTGTACTTTTGGGCTCTACACCATCTGAGCTGTAAACACTGGTCACAGTTATGGAAGGAGATTGTAAAGAAAGGGGCTTACATTTGAATGCGATGAAAACCAAAATAATGGTGTTTGAAAGAGACGCAGCCAGAACAGATGTAAGAATTTCGGTTGATGATGTAGTGCTTTAACAAGTGAATGAAATTGTATATCTTGGTTGTGCTTTTAGCAGGGATGGAAGGTACACCGCGGATGTAGAGAGGAGAGTGAGTGCAGGGAATAGTGTGAATGGGGCGTAGGGTAAGCTATTCCAAAGAGAGGTTTTGAGTCAAAAAGCTAAACTCGCTTTGCATAATTCTGTGCTTATTCCAACGTTACTGTCTGGAAGTGAGAGTTGGGTATGTCAGAAAGAGCATGAAAGTAGGATAAATGCGGTCGAAATGAGAGCACTACGGAAAATCTGTGGTGTAACGCTCGCTGACCGCATTCGTAACAGTGAGATCCGAGAAAGAGTGGGATTGAAAGAAAGTGTTGGTGTTAAAATGCGAAAGGGCATGCTCCGCTGGTTCGGTCATGTGAAAAGAATGACAGATGAAAGATTGACAAAGCAGATATACAATGCGAATTTGGATGGATGTAGGTACCCGGGGCGACCAAGGCTGACATTTCACGATCAGATCAATCGGATATTATCCGAGGGTGGTGTCAAGAGTCTCCGAAACCGGCGTGTTTGTATGAAAAGGGTTATGAATGTGAAGGAAGCAAGACAGGTTTGTCAGGATCGTGAGGTCTGGCACTCGATACTCTCTGCCTACCCCGTAAGGGACTTGGCGTGAAGATATGTATGTATGTGTAATAAATTATCATCAGAAAATCCGCTTGCTTATCTTCCAATGGCATAAAATATGAACATTATAGATACTAAATAAAAACATAATATTAGGATTATTTAATGATACGGAAGATATTATGTTTATCCCAAATCGAGTTGTTTGTGAAGAGGACAACTTAACTCATTCACAAACAACTTGAATCATAAATAGTCATAAAACAATGTAGTTGAAGTAATGATGGAATTATTGATGTGTGGAAGTTGTTATTGAAATGTTATTCACAAGTATGAAGTTGTTGTTTCATTCGTTATTATTATCTACGATACGTTTTCCTTTGCCAAGTACTCGTATTTAAGATATAAAGCTATCCCACCGGGAACTAAATTAGATAAAATGATATAAAGTATCTTCCACATCTTCAAACACTACCGTGCCCGCCAAGATGAGCCAAGCGAAGCGCAAGGGCACCTACCTTTTTTCGAACTCTCATAGACTTGGTTTCTGATGTACCAGATAGTTGATATTCTCGGAATTTTGTCATCAATAATACTTAATGTCTTTATTCCTATTTTAAAATATGTTTACAATAGTTAATGTAACGATACATTACGTTTATGAGAGATTAGCATGGGGAGCAATTAATCCCAAGCGGTCTTATCAGCTAAGTATTCAGCAATGTTATATTAACACTTTTCATTTAATTTACATTTAACACATTTCTTAAATTTATTAATTGGAAGTTCTTTCATATAATTGGAAAGTTTATTGTAGAACTGTATACACTGGCCCATGAAAGAATAACTTTATTTTTACACAGCAACACAGCAAGATTATTGTTATTCCTTGTATTCAAAATTACACCTTAGAATTGCTCCGTTATAATGTGACAAACAAACATATATTATTAATATAAATATGTGGATTACAATAAACAGATTATCATAAAATTAAAAAAATATATAACCCCTGACAAAACATACTCGTAATATAGTTACGATCCATTTTAATCACAAAAATATTTTTTTATCCATGTTGGTCCAGGCTCCTTTGCAGAATATACCATCTGTCCTCCTGCTAGCTCGTAAAAGGCGAGCATAGGCTTACCGTCACTAACACCATACTTCGTACACTCGCCCAGATTGGAACCATCGCATTATATGTTACTGCCGCCATGTCATCAATGCTTGTCGCTGACGTGTTGCGGTTCGGAGGGTAAGGTAGCCGGTAAACTTACTTTTGCTCGAGGTCTAACTGCCCGGCCTCCGTTGGCAACGCACCATTACCACTTTTGGTGTATCTAGGCGACGTATATAACTTACAATCAAGAAATCAACCTGCTTGTTTGCCTTCCAATACCATAAAAAAAATTAAAACAAAAAAAATCTGCATTGAAATAGGTTCATTCTGTTAGAAGTAACGATGCCAGAAACACATACATCTATTCACAGACGCATTAAACTTATAATTCACTGCTTTATCCGTCAGGGGTTAAACATAATATTTTTTTTTAATCTTTTTATAAAGTAGAATTAAAGTTAAATAAAATTAGTCCGAAAAGGTGTATGTAAGTACGTTTTTATGTACCATATATTAAGTACTGACAATCTTTGTACAAGAACTGATAATATCCCATTAAAACACAACTGTGAAATGATAGCCAAGTTCCTTAAATATTTCTACTAATTTTATAACATGTGTTGGTCTGGGCTCCTTTGCAGAATAGACCATCTGCCTTCCTGCAAGGCAGCTCGTAAAAGGTGAGCATACGCTTACCCTCACAAGCACCGTGACATCCTACTAGGTGGTAGAGTTTCGCTACGACTCACTCGGATTAGTACCACCGCCTAGCCTATTCCTGCTGCCATAACGTCATGACGTGTTCCGGTTTGGAGGGTAAGGTGGCCGGCAAACTTACTTTTGCTCGAGGCCTAACATTCCGGCCTTAGCTTGGCAACGCACCATTTCCACCTTTGGTGTCTCTAGGTGGCGTGAATTTCTTACTATTACCAAATCCGTCCGGAAAAATGTTTAAATTATCCATCTTTGTCCAGTTAAGTGAATGATATTTAACAAGTTCTGGTAGAAGTTTTAACATTTAATTTAAAGAAATATTTACATAAAATCGTTAAAATATTTTTTTAGAAATCACTTTGGTTTTCCAGTTAAAAATATATTATTACAATAAAACATTCACAACCTGTAAAAAACTTTCTAGACACATAATTTTTTAAGCTTTAACTCAATTTTAAGATGTTGAAAACTCACAAAGAAACTTGATGACCTTATCGAGGCAACAATAGATAAAAAAGGTGCAAGTAGAGTTTAATAATACGGGCTTTTTTTGTATTTTTTAGAGGTTTGTAAAGTTTATTTTGAAGGTAGAAATTCTACTTGCTCACAAACTAAGTAACAAGGTCAAGGTATGAGGATATCTAGGAACGTGTTCGTTATTATTGTGTTTTTTTATGATATTGGAAGGCAAACAAGCAGACGGATCACCTGATGGTAAGAAATTCACGTCGCCTAAAGACATCAAAGGTGGTAATGGTGCGTTGCCAACCTGAGGCCGGGATGTCAGACGTCGAGCAAAAGTAAATTTCCCGGCTATCTTACCCTCTGAACTGGAACACGTCTACGGCAAGCACTGATGTTATGGAGGCAAAAATAAGTAAGGTGATGATACCAATCCGGGCGAGTCGCTGCGAAACTCTACCACCTAGTAGGGTGTCACGGTGTTAGTGACTGTAAGCCTATGCTCGCCTTTTACGAGCTGCCTGACAGGAAGACAGATGGCCTGTTCTGCAATGGAGCCCGGACCAACACGGGTAATGTTGTCTTCATTATTGTTATTTAAATTATTATAAAAGTGTTAAGCGTTTTGACTAATTTTCAATTCCCGTAGGATGTAGAGGTGTACATTTACTTACTTAACTAATATATAATATTATTATTAATAGTAATGTGGCAATAATTATTTTCCTAAGGATTCTGGAGTCTTAAGTTCACGACAAATTTTCTATTTTAATCTGTAAAAATACAGAGAATTCCGACGAACTCTTTAACTAAGTCCCAGTAGATATGTCAGTGTTCGCTATTATCTTTGATAAAAAATTTACAACCCTTATATATCGTGTAAACAATACGTAGCAACAATGGTTTTTAAAACGTTTAACTCAGATTTATTATCAATCCCTAAAGGATTATGATGGAGGTTAAAACTTAAGTAAAAATATATTGAAACATATTTGAAAACCAATAATATCTCAGTCGAGTCCTAGGTAACTATAATAATACGTAGCAACGGACACAGCTAATATTATATCTCTTAAATTATGTGTCACGTTGTTTGTCCGCGATGGATTCCTAAACCACTTACGGCCAAAATTAATAATGAATCCTAATCCAAAAATTGCTGTCCAAGATTGATATTTTGATCCATTTTTATGTTATCGCTTGCCAATAACATATCTGTGGACAGGATAAATATGGCAATTAAGTATAGGATAGGCCGGCGGATACACAGCTATCTAGATTGCTTGAAATCCATCTTTAGAGAAAAGTTATTAACATTGGCCGCTAACCGAGTTCAATAAAATTTGCACACCGTGTGCAGTTTGATCAACCTTGAAAATTAGGATAGCTTTCATGTCAATTTATGATCAGAAAATTGCTATCCGAGCGAAACCGAAACAGGCAGCTACTATTATATTAACTATTACTCCTCATGAACTACATACTAAGCGCACTAAAGATATCTAAATAATCACTGTTGTTGTAATTTAGAGTAAATATTATAATCTTAACACAAGTAGTGCTATCTAGCGGTTTAAGAGCGAAAACTGTCAAACTATATTTTTAGTCTGTTTACTTTTTGTTTCCGATTCGCGGCAACACCTTTGTGTGTGTGCCTTTTTGTCATTAAAAATGTAGACGTATGAACGATTAAATAAAAGAAGTGTTTTTCTCGAAATATAATTTTATATCAATTATTTCAACAACTGTATCTTTTAGAAAAACCCGAATTATTGTTGTAGACAAATTAGGTGGTTTAAAAAGGGGATGAAATATATAAAATCTAAGTTTACTCATAAAAAGTTTTGGCATCTTATTAAAATAAATTAGACAATGATGGTGTTAACAAAGAATAACATGTTGAAAGCAACAAATCTAAAATAAAATTTACAAAAACCTCTCTGTAGTCTATTACAGATGATGCTGTACTTTTGGGCTCATCACCATCTGAGCTGCAAACACTGGTCACAGCTATGGAAGGAGATTGTAAAGAAAGGGGCTTACATTTGAATGCGATGAAAACCAAAATAATGGTGTTTGAAAGGGACGTAGCCAGAACGGATGTAAGAGTTTTGGTTGATGATGTAGTGCTGGAACAAGTGAATGAAATTGTATATCTTGGTTGTGCTTTTAGCAGGGATAGAGATGTAGAGAGGAGAGTGAGTGCAGGGAATAGTGTGAATGGAGCGTTGGGTAAGCTATTCCAAAGCGAGGTTTTAAGTCAAAAAGCTAGACTCGCTTTGCATAATTCTGTGCTTATTCCAACGTTACTGTATGGAAGCGAGAGTTGGGTTTATCAGAAAGAGCATGAAAGTAGGACAAATGCGGTCGAAATGAGAGCACTACGGAAAATCTGTGGTGTAACGCTCGCTGACCGCATTCGTAACAGTGAGATCCGAGAAAGAGTGGGATTGAAAGAAAGTGTTGGTGTTAAAATGCGAAAGAGCATGCTCCGCTGGTTCGGTCATGTGGAAAGAATGACAGATGAAAGATTGACAAAGCAGATATACTTGGATCAATCGGATATAATCCGAGGGTGGTGTCAAGAGTCTCTGAAACCGGCGTGTTTGTATGAAAAGGGTTATGAATGTGAAGGAAGCAAGACAGGTTTGTCATGATCGTGAGGTCTGGCACTCGATACTCTCTGCCTACCCCGTAAGGGACTTGGCGTGACGATATGTATGTATGTAGTCTATTACAAAAACCAGGTCTAGTTCTATCACGCCTAGTTCTGTAGAAACTTAACTCAATTAGCTTTAGGTAATATAAAATGTAAAACGCTTATCTATTCTAAAAACGAGGAAATCTGTTTTTGTCAGATTTAACTGCTTAATTACCTTTTAAATTTATGAACCAGTTGCCGGTGTTCTTTGACTGGGTAGGAGATAAACGACTATGGGTAAAGTATTGCATAAACTAGCGGTCGCCTCTATGGTCTAGCGATTCAATTGTTGGACTTGACTGCATGAAGTCCCGGGTTTAAATCCCGGGTCGGGCAACAAGAAAGAAAATTGGGTTTTTCCAATTTTATACTAAAAAAATAATGTTGTTGGCGATAGGCTTGCCACCTATCACATTGTGGGACTTAGTGTCTTCGGCTAATCGGCTTGTATTCGCCAAAGATTGTTATAACTAAATTATTAACTAGCGGATGAAAAACTTTGTGAAAAAAAATGAATTTTTGTATAGTTTATTGGTCTATTTAGTAGGTATAACGTTTTTATAAAATCTTTATTTAAACAATGTGTTCACATAATATAGCAAGGACCTTAACATTGTACATTGCTTATTTATAGAAAACATTGAGAAGAAAGGTTACAGGTTCAAATTCTATCTGGGTCATTTTTTTTCTTTCTTTAAAATTTATAAAAATTATATAAATTATTTTCCATTTTTTATGTTATTTTATTAATTATATTTTTATTTAATATTTTCAAGCAAAGTCCTTTACGGGGTAGGCAAAATGTGTATAGTACTGTATACCTTATTTAAAATCATAGAGCATAATTTCTGTGTCTGGTAAAGAATCAGACGAAACAAAAAAATTAAAAAACAATTATAAATCTGTATTTGTAGACACAAATTGAATAGTTTTAAATCGGTTTATAAATTTGTTTTCATATCGTGTCTTTCTATAAATTTTTAAACGTTTTAAAAAAAGTATCTTCAAGCCCATATCTACGAAGCGGTAGGCAGAGGCACAACTGGGGCACTCCCGACTAGCCGAAGACACTAAGTGATAGGTGGCAAGCCTATCGCCAACCGGGCACATATGCAATCCCGAGCAACATTTTTTTTAATTAAAAAATTGGAAAAAACTACTTATTTTTATTATTGTCCTACCCGGGAATCAAACCCGGGACCTCATGAAATCATGTCCAACACCTGGACCGCTAGACCACAGAGGCAACAAACACATTCTAAAATATTTTCAAAGTACAAATATCATTCTACAGTTTTATTCTCATCTTCATTCTTCATGACTTTAATGAAAAACCATGTTATTTCAGCTATGATTCTAGAAGTCATAAAGGTCCTACGAAATTAGAACAATATGAAAATCTTTCGACTAGATTTATTAAAAAACTTCGAAATCCACTTCATGGACAAAAGTAATATCTGAGTAATGACATCCCGTTCTAGCTGACAATAACAGAAATTCCAGCCTCATCTCATTGTAATAATGCACGATCCGCTGTTTTTGAGTAAAAAGGAGCAACGTCAAAATTTTATTAAAGCCTTTTATGTTTGACCTTAGTTTTTATTAAAGTTCGAATTCATTTCACTTTTGAAGACTATATATAACAAGCTGTTGTCCTCGACTTTTAGTAATTGACTTTTAAGCCTCGATGGGAAAAGAGGGTATTATAAGTTTGACGTGCTTGTGTGTGGCATCATAAGTTTTGAACTTATTTGTTTGAAAGCTGTCGTTGAAGTTAATAGAAAAAAAATAATTTTATTGCAAATTTTATATTCATTCCAATTACCAATGAAGATTTCAGGCTAACTGTTTTTCTCTCAAACAACTTGTTAAAAGGCGGGTACCAGAGAAAGATGACGCGCCATTATCCCTCTGGTATGAAGTCAACGCGTTGTTATTGGCATAAAAAAGTCAGTTTCTGTGCTATAAACCAGACGCTGAAATTTAAAATCCGTTGTTTTAATAAGTGTCACGGTTATTCTACCCTCCAAACGTGTAATACGACAGGAACAAACACTGATTTTATACAAACATACATACATATCTTCACACCAAGTCCCCTAAAGGCAGAGAGTATTGAGTGCCAGACCTCACGATCCTAACAAACCTGTCTAGCTTCCTTTACATTCATTCCTCTTTTCATACAGACACGCCGATTTCGGAGACTGTTGACACCAACCTCGGATAATATTGGAGTGATCTGATCGTGGCATGTTAGCCTTGGTCTCCCCGGGTACCTACATCCATCCACATTCGCATTGTATATTTGCTTTGTTAATCTGTCATGTCATCTATAATTCTTTCCACATTACCGAACCAGCGGAGCATTTTATAACGACATCAATAAATAAGATGGTGGTACCGAATTAAGCGAGATATCACCAAATTTTACTAGCCATGGTCACAGTGTTATTGTAATTGTTTTCTTTTCTTAAACGATGTTTGGGACATCTACGGTTAGAAAAACCTTATCCTTAAGAAGTATAAAAATTTAGGCGCAATAGCCAAGTCAATTATCACAAAAAGTAGGTTGTTTCTTTGATTTATTTGAGATGTCATCATTAGATCCAGATTTGGCGGCAATAAGACCACCTTTACGCTCTTTCAAATATTTTTTTGTAAATATTTGCTTCAAAAATTGCGGACAAATCGAACAACATCCATAAATAATGTAGGACTCGAGCCTATAACCTTCTTCTTTTTTGAAGACGGTAAAGAAATGTTATTGAAATAGCGCGAAAGCACACTGCAAGTGTAAAAGTTTTTTTTGCTGAGTTGTTAAAAATTTTACTATCTTTATCTGCCTGCGACATTACTGTGCCTTGATTTTCAAACATCAAGTTTTTGAATATAATTATAACAAAATGTTCTTTGAACTCAGGCTTTAAAGTATAAGCAAATTTAATCAAAATCGGTATAAGAGCCATGAAAGCGTAACAGACAAACAAATCTTCGCATTAATAATATTAGTACCTATGGTTGGTATGGAAGAATTCAGAATCACAGCCTCACAAAATGATAAAAATGAAATGAAATATGAAGGAGTTACATAAACAATATATAGTAATGATGTGTCAGTCTAATCTTTCGGTAACAACATGTTGTTTCAGGTTCGACTCCTAGGTCGGGAAAAACCGCGGATCGAGTTCAAAATATGTATTTTTAATTTTGTAGTAAAATTGACGTTTGGTTTTGTGTTACCTAAGATTGACCAAACGATGGGTTAGTGATAGGTTTGCTTATCAAATTTGACTTACGGCCAATATTAATAATCAATCCTAATCCAAAACTCGCTGTACAAGATTGGTATTTTGATCCATTTTATGTTATCGCTTGCCAATAAGATATCTGTGCACAGGATAAATATGGGAATGAGATATAGGATAGGCCGGCGGCAGATACGCAGCTATCTAGTTGCTTGAAATCCATTAGATTGAGATACATTATTAACATTGGCCGTTAGACTACTAACGGCCAATGTTAATAATGTATCGCAATCTAATGGATGATAATCTGAGTACTAACTCAGTGGCTATCCTTGATGTACCTACTGCCTACTGTTTTGGATATACGTAAAGTTTTATTTTTATTTAAACATTAAAAACAGATTTAATCGCCTCTGTGATCTAGCGGTCCAGGTGTTGGACTTGACTACTTGAGGTCCCGGATTCGAATGCCGGGTCGGGCAACAAAGAGAAAATTTGGTTTTTCCAATTTTCTAATAAAAAAAACGTTGCTTAGGATTATATTTATAGGTGCCCGGTTGGCGATAGTCTTGTCACTTATCACATTGTGGGGCTTGGTGTCTTCGGCTAGTCGTGGGTGCCCAGGTTGGGCCTCTGCCTACTTCTTTCGGGATAAGGGCGTGAAGATACTTTTTAAAACAGATTTAGATACATACTCGTATATATGTAACAATATCTATCTGCAGTTAAGGC
The DNA here is from genome assembly GCA_002245475.1 of Calephelis virginiensis. Taxonomy (NCBI): domain Eukaryota; kingdom Metazoa; phylum Arthropoda; class Insecta; order Lepidoptera; family Riodinidae; genus Calephelis; species Calephelis virginiensis. The sequence goes on from NJDC01003369.1 coordinate 40,883, forward strand.
TAAGACTATTTCAATTAGTAGATCGACATAAGTCGTAGTAACTACCGAATTCGTAATATATTATATTGTCGCCGCCTCTGTGGTCTAGCGGTTCAGTTGTTCGACTTGACTGCATGAGGTCCCGGGTTCGAATCCCGGGTTGGGCAACAAAAAGAAAATGGGGTTTTCCCAAATTTTCTAATAAAAAAAAATGTTGCTCGGGATAGGATATGTGCCCGGTTGGCGATAGGCTTGCCACCTATCACATTGTGGGACTTAGTATCTTCGGCTAGTCGTGGGTGCCCTGGTTGTGCCTATGCCTACCTCTTCGGGGATATGGGCGTGAAGATACTTTTTATATTGTAGTATTGGAATTTATTGTAAAGTCCGAACAACAGCTTAAAATAGGCTGTTCATTTAAATGTTACCTTATATCCGGATATCAATTTATTTGGTCATTCTATAATGAATGTGGTGGATTGTAATTTCCAAACTACAACTTATCACTTATAAAAAAATAAGGGACATATTTTGTTATTAGGGGAATCTTAAAGCACATTAAAAAGTTAATAAATGAAATTGAACTACAAGTGTAATGCAAAGACGAATTGATATACTTTAACCTTCCTCGGACCATCAACATACCACCTAAATGTTGTTACGATCGGTTCAGTAGATTCGACGTGAAACACAGTCATGTACATA
>NJDC01003369.1:42599-72644 GCA_002245475.1 Calephelis virginiensis
ATTTGCCACAACGGTTACACTGCTTACGCGGAATTAGCAAAATAAAGGCTTATTTTACATCTTTTATAATGGATTTCCGCAAAGTAACGCCTGATTCAATAAAATAAGTACTCTCTACCAGATCATTCGATTACTGGAGTCAGTAACAAAATCGCGACGCTCATCAATGTTGTATAAAGCTACTAGCTGTTTCTTGCAGCTTTGCCTGCGTTTTCACAGGATCCTGTTGTGCGATCGAGATTAAAAGTAGCCAATATATGTATTAATTTAGGTCACAATCTATCTGTGCTCTAAATTACAGACAAATCCGTTAATCCATTTGAGCGTTTAAAAGTAACAAACATCCATACGCAACTCACAAACTTTCGCATTTATAATATTGGTAGGATTTAAACTCTTCGTTAAGCTTGGAAGTTGCAACCAAAGCTGTTATATTTTTAAGTAATAAATCATCGGAAAAGCACATGGCTCTCCTGATATTAAGAGATAACCTAGCCTATAGACACCATAGGTGCTACAGATGCGTTGCTGGCCTGTGGCCGTTATATCAGGTCACTTGTGTAAGTCTACCGGTTACTCAACTCTCTGGGCCAGAACATTATCTGGGTCTGGGTCAGGGTCATTAAGGCTGCAGCAATAGGTTAGGCGGTAGATCCCTACCCTGGCAAGTTGCAGCAAAGCACTGAACGAATTTCATCCTTACATGAATAAAATACACGTCATAAATTTAGATTTTGGTAAAACTGTAAATAGAAAGGAAGATATTTTCAGCCAGAGGTTTAACTGAGAAGCTTTTTTTCAATAAGACTTTTATGTTGCTAACCTTGCGGTTTTTACAATTTTGTTGGACTTTATTGAAGAACAGAGCATGCAGGCCGAAACATTATTGTTTAAATGGATTTGACTTTTATATACAAAGTGAGCAACAAAAGCTGTCTCCCATGAGACCGAACCTCGACTTGAAGCTGCGTTTTGGTAAGCGGGTGGTTGATTGGGGTTGTGGATCTTTGCTCGGCATTAGGCAATGGGCAGAATAGTGTTATTCGTTGCCGACCCCATTTGCCATCCTACCCTTAATTTGATTGGGATATTCGCGGCCCGTGCATAGTCAGTCAGTCACGCGGATGCTAGCACCAGGCAACATGTTCGAGTGGTTAATACAAGGTAACGTTCCGTTACGTGTTCTGTACGCCCACACCGACGCTAAAAGCAAGTCTAAAATTAGTTGCAAATTTTTTTATAAGTTTTGTTATTAGTACTGCAAACAACTATAGTTATTTGTTAATTTTGAATTTTGCGCATAAGAAGTATTACTTCTTATGTGCCTTATGTAAGTATCCACACTCTTTCTATTTATGAGATAGTAGAGACGACTAAGTACGAACTATGTTTTGTTTGTAACTTGTATTATGCAGTTTGGACGACATAATAATATTCTCTAGGCCAACCCCTAGGTATTTCATAGATGTTCACAGATGTTTAATTTATTATATATTTTTTTTATTTTGATGATATTGGAATTGGATTCCTGATGGCAAGTAATTCACGGCACCTAGAGAGCAAAGTAGATAATAATGCGTTGCCAACCTGAGGCTGGGATGTAAGGCCTCGAGCAAAAGTAGGTTTACAGGCTACCGTATGCTCCGAACCGGAACACGTCAGCGGCAAGAACTGATATTATGGCAGCAGGAATAGGTAAGGCGGTGTTTCCGATCCATGCGAGTCCCCGCAAAACACTACCACCTATTCAGATATCACCGTGCTAGTGACGGTAAGCCTACGCATTCGTAAGCTTTTTTGAGACAGCTGCCTGGCGTTAAGACAGATGGTCTATTCTTCAAAGGAGCTCGGACCAACACAGGAAAAAAATTCGTTTTACAGAAGATTATTCTGTCGAATATCTTGATGGTTTCCTGGTTACGACCGGGTCTCATTCGTACCTTACATCGATTAGAGAAAAATGCTGCACTTTTGTCCGGGTTTAAGTATGCGCCACTTTCTGAACCAGTGGCCCAATAGGGTACCAGTCTTGTGAAGTTATAAGGCTCCTTTACCGCTGAAGAGAACTGAGAAACATTAGATATCATACACTTGCTAGCTAAGCAATCTTAATATCGCGAGGTAGGATTTGCTTGAATTTGTATATAATATATGTAGCGTTTAATACCGCGTGACCGCTTCCATATTTACTCGTCCTGTATATTGAACACTGAGACGTGTATTTTATAACCGCGTTTATGAAGTTCGCGTGTTACTGTCATAGTGCATAGAGCTCCAGGGCAGGTTCGTAGGAGCAAGCTGTAATATTGTTTATCAGTTCTTGTTTTAGCCACGTTGCATACTCGATTTTCAAATATTGTTACTATTTAAATGATAATTTATTGTTTGAATATAAATAAGATAGTAATATTATTACTGGTTGATAGTTGAGTAGCTTGAGTCTTCTACTGATCAAGTCAGGCGCTGGATTTCATTAGGTAAGTCACCAGAGATTGTCAAACTCTTTTGTTTCATAGGTCATTATCAACATTTTGGTGGATTCGGTAGACCTCCCGCATGGTCGTAACTACTAACTATATTTTATGGTAGGACGTTGCCCTACAATAACTATTGTGGGGCAATAGGTATTGTACTAAAATCACAATGCCCTATCTTGCACTACCTTCTTCCGTGGACCCTTAGGTGTTAACTTGGACTACTTTGAGAAAAACTGATCTAGATAAGTAAGTAAGTATCTAATCGCCCATATCAACATACCTATTCAGGTGGGCAGAGGTTTGACCAGGGTATCCACGACTAGCCGAAGACAAGTCCCACAGTATGATAGGCGATAAGCCAATTGCTAACCGGGAACATGTCCAATCAGTAAACCAAAGTAATAAATGGTCCCATGTAAGTTTTATCAATATCTACATTTGATGATAATAATGTATTCGAGGTAAACGAAAATTTATATAAATTGAAAGCCAGTGGTCAGAAGTAGATAAAATTGGTACGAGACCATCAAGACTTGGCGTTGAGATATGTGCGAATGTTCAAATTAAAATAAATTAAAAGTGGGTTAGAAAATCTTAATAGAGACCTTGCATATTAAAAAAATAAATTAAAATAAAATGTTTTCTCTTCCATGAATGAAAAAACCTTAATTTTTTATCTGTAACACAAACATGGTAAACCCGTATATAGAATACATCTACATACCTAGTTTCTTCTGTATAGCCTTCATAATTTAGTAAGTGGTTGTAAAATACGGACGGACAGACAGACGTACTTGTCAAATGTATATCAATATGGCTATTAGATTACGTAACCCTAAAACACTAAGGCCCAGTTCCCACTATGCCGGACCAGTAGATCTCCCGGAAACTGGACCCCGGACAAAGTGTTTTCATATTACACCGGATCCCACAAGAAAATCGGACAATCACCTCAGTTAAATTTGGACCTGTGCCCACTCTGGACGACGAAATTGTTGTATTGTGCTGGTAATGGTACAGAGAGCAAAATAAAAGAAGAAAGTATTGGTTACATCCTATGTTTTTGTCTTTATAGACATCTTCGTTCTTGTCCTTCAGAACAAGTCTCTCTTGAATTTGTACTGCCACGAGGCCATCCGGCAATTTTACCGGACTGGGAGATTTGCCGGTCTGGCATAGTGGGAACCGGGCCTAAAGACGATGTAGGCACTGCTAATTCAAAGCCAAATAGTTAAGTTGTAACCTTTGAACGCAAGCAATTCTAAAATATACGAATATATACTCGTAGTTGTGTAACTTCGTCAAGTATGTTCTGAGATCTAATTTCAATTCGAATTCATGTAATTGTAGTTTCAGGTATTTAGGTTGGAATTCAACTTCTAAAATTTCCTTTGTCTGGTACTTTGCGATGTCAGATAAAAAAGGACAAAGAAATATGTAAGAAGTTTATGTACTTTGGATTTGGTATAAATAGGTGGTTTTAGAACATCAGTGAAATTGAAAGTATCTTCTTCACGTCCATATCCCCGAAGCTGTAGGCAGAGGAACAGCCAGGGCACCAACGACTAGTATAAACAATAAGTACCAGAATGTGATTGATCGCAAGACTATCGCCAACTGGGCACATGTCTAATCCCGGCGAACAATATTTTTATTAAGTATCTTCACGCCCATATCTCCGAAGAGATAGGCAAAAGGCACCACCAGAGCACCCACGACTAGCTGAAGACACCAAGTCCCACAATATGATAGTTGGCAAGCCTATCGCCAACCCGGCACTTATCCAATCCAGGACAACGTTATTTTTCGTATAAAATTGAAAATACATGTTTTCTATTGTTGATGTTGACCTCAAGAACTCATGTCTAACGTGGAACCCCTAGACCACAGAGGCGATTCAGTGAAATTTATATTATTATAAATGCGGATGGCTGTTGAAATGTGCTACCAGCTTTTATTTTTTCATTTATTGGTCCACTTTCTTCTGTAGAATAAACAATTTGTCTCCATGCCTGGCTGGTTGTATTTAAAAGGCTAGCGTAGATTAAGTCATAACCGAAAAGACCATTGGTTCAGGGCCTTATTTCTGATACAACAATCACAGTTTAACTAATGCCATGTTCCGTGCTGGAAGGTGAGCTAGCTGGTAGCGTATTAGGTCTAACAATACCCGGTAACACACCTATAACATCTATGGTATCAATAGGCCTAGGTTGTCTCTTACCATCTGAAGATGTGCTTGTTGGCTATATCATCATAAAGCTAAATAAAATACCAGGTTCAAAATATTGGATACCTAATTTGAGGAGTGGTCAAATCTCGACAGCGACAGAAATTGCTTTGGTTAGGAACTGCGGACAAAACCATAGGTTATGCTAAATATGGGTAAAGATGAGGCTCAAACTATTTTAATATTATAACAGTAGTTTTGAAACAAAACAAAAATATCTTGTTTACTCCTGTTGTTATTGGTCTGAAGGTGACATATAGCAGACATCTGGAAAAAAAGATGACCAATTAAATGTTCGCTATTGGATATTATAGCCGAGATAATTAAGACTTTTGTTATACAGTCGTGGTCAACTAATTAGGGACACTTTTTGGTTAAACCGAATTGTGAATTTATATTTTATTTTCCAACGAGTCTAAACCATATTCCATATCTCTTACATGTAAGTATAATTAGTCATTTATGTGCCCAATTTTACAAACAATAACAACTTTTTAAACATTAAACCTCTTTACAGTATAGCTGATAGATTATCGTAGTGCTATTTGTTCAAACAATGCTGGCTGGCCATTTAATTAGGGACACTGAGATATTGCGTCCTATTTTCAAAATTTGAATCTCAATACTTTTTTAGTTTTTCTGTTATTGTTTCGTGGTGGTTTTAGCGGCAATCCCGATATTTATTTTAAATTTTGAAAATTATTTTGAAGAAAAATGGGTAAAAATAAAAGTTGCGATCCAACACTACGAAAAATTATCATGAAGTTTGTTGTCGAGCATGGTTGGCCATACCGAAGGATAGCAGAACATTTAAATTGTTCAAAATCCATGGTATACAATGCAGTGCAACATGTCAGACGCAATAACACAGATTTAAATGTGCCCAGAACAAAAAGATCGAGAAAATCAACTCCGCAAGAAGATAGAATGATAATCAGGTTAGCTAAGAAAGATCCGTTTCTAGACTCTATTTTAATTAAACACGAAGTGTTTGGGACAGACGAAAGAGCTGGTGTCTCAGCGAGGACCATTCGACGACGTCTGGTAGAAGCAGGGTTGTTCGGAAGAGTGGCTCGCAATGTACCGTTGTTGAAGAAAGAACATAGAAATGCTCGTTTGGCGTTTGCACGTAAATATGGACATTGGACCTACGACCAATGGCAACATGTATTTTTCTCTGACGAGATTTGATTTCTTCAGATGGAAGGCAATACGTACGTAAGGAAAAAGTAGCCACTTATCGTACCACAACTTTAGATGAACTTAATGAAGCTTTTTGTGAGGCATGGGCAAACATTCCTGTCGAAACATGCCAGAAACTGATAATATCTATGCCACATCGGTGTCAAGCGGTAATTACTAACAAAGGTTTTGCTACTGGGTACTGATTTTACACCTAATAAAATGGAGCTGTTAAAGATATTAGAATACTGCAGATTATTAGTTTTGCTTAACTCTATTTTTCAACAAAAAAAAATATTTTTTATGTTTTCGAAAAAGTTTTTATCGCCTCTGTGGTCTAGGGTTCCAGTGTTGGAACTGACTGCTTCAGGTCTCGATCCCTGGGTCAGGCAATAAAAATAAAATAAAAAAGTGTAGTACGCTGTACGAGTCATAACGTCACCAACCTGCGAATGCAATTGCGGTCGGTCGTAACCACCTAACCATGTACGAGTATTTTGTATTTTGAGTCAGATAAAAATTAAAATTTGCATTTTTTTATTTGTTTACTTCGTAAATGGAAAATATTACGGAGTCCCAACCCTCTTTCACAATTGAGCTGGTCCAGGGTGTATTTGACACCCTGTATATGCCCTGTTTAAAAACTTCTGTGTAGTTTAGATTTATATCAAACTTCAAAATTCCTTTTACAGTTTTTGTCGAAAACAAGTGGTTAAATATTTAACAGTTTTTAGCCAGTAATGTATAGCGAACAAAGTATATGCATTACACACGTTTTTTTTGTAGTTAACACTATATATGTATACACTCATCCACATTATACTTTATTTAACTCTTTCTGTTACTTTATAGCCAACCGGTTTCACTTTTTACAGCATCATCATGGCTTTGAAACTAAAGATAAAAAAGATTGTTTTAATAACGCTCCATACTTAAATAAATAAATATCGTAATTGCATTAAGCCGCGCGTTGCAAGCTGTAAGTGCCGACCTATACGTTATTTTATTACATTGCTGTTTTAGTAAAAATGATATTTTTTAGATATTAAATAAAAATCGAGTTGCGTTAAATAGTATTAATGAAATAGATAAAAAAGACGAGTTGCACTCCGGGAGTTGCCGGCAACCCTGGAGTGCAACCCTTCTTTTCTATTTATCAGTATGAAAATACTATCATTTATGTAGTACAATACAATAGTGTTGTGCTTAATCGGCCATTTTTGGATTCGCACTCTAATCGTACAATTCGTAAAATGTACTAGTACCTACACTTATTAGTATTATTAGTACCTACCTATTAGTATTCTGTGCTAAACTATGAAACTTCAGTACGCTACCTACCTACTAGTACGGCCACTTCATAATGTACTTCGGCCAGTTAAAATAATATTACTTATGAGATAAAACATGATGAAGTATTTAATTTTTCAAACTTATACATAATTCAATTCAATATATTAAATGTGTGTATATCGATTTTTCTTCTACTAATATTTCCTTTGTTAATTTTACAACTTTATCGAAAACAGCTAAGCTTCTTCACAATGGTGTACTGTAATTTTTATAAACTGAGAAACTATGACATACCTACAAGTCACAAACAAATAAATTAAAAAATGATTTACTAAACTAATATCTATTTTATCTACCATAAACTGCAAAGCATTCAAAACAAGAAACAATTTACACTTTACAGTACAATTATTTAATACTGCAGATCAACGCGAGGGGTCGACCCGAAGTAGTTTATGCGATTGTTTTACATTCAATCGTACGGGTATTATCCATTGCAAATCCTATAACTGTTCGTAAATATATAAGCAAAACAAAAACATAAATTAATCTACGTTTTATTTTAGATCTCGCAAGCGACTTGCGCCGTCTTGTTCGCGCATGCGCAGTGCGCCGTCTTACGATCTGAAGCGAGTTAAGAAGTTCTTACCCATTCCAAAAAAAGTTCACTTCAAAAAAAATTTGAAATTTCAGACACAAAATTCCAACTACATATACATGTCTATCATGTGCAGAATCCATAGTTACATTTTTCGTTACATTGTCATTTACACGGTGTATATAAGATAGCTTAATGTTAATATTTATCAAAAAGACATAAAATCCTGTAGCTTAATCTCCTAAAATACTTGTAGATAAATCGGATTATTATCGTTGAAAGATACTTCGATTCAGTGTAATTATTTTCTCGTATAAGTCAAGGTTAATGGCCGTCTGGTATAAAGGTGAACGCGATTATTGTTACATTTACTTGATGTCTGGAAAAGTGGGATTAAATATCGCTTATCTAATAGGAATTTTCCCCCATTTTCATAAATATTACCATTTAGTTTGGCTACAAAATTAATGAAGCTTTGACATTTGGTTTGGGATAAGCTCAATGTACAGCCAGATACTTGAAGTTTTATCACATTTTACAATTCGCAGTTTATGTATTTTAATGTGCTGAATGGAAAAAAATGGAATGGTTTTAAACGTGTCCAAATTATTAAGACTTTCCTAGTGTTGGTCCGGACTCCTTTGCAGAATAGACCATCTGACTTCGTACCAGGCAGCTCGTATAATGTGAGCATAGGCTTACCGTCACTAACACCGTGACATCTGACTAGGTGGTAGAATTTTGCAGCGACTAGCCTGGATTGGTACACCGCCTTAACTATTCCTGCCGCCATGACTTCAGTGCTTGCCGTTGATGTGTTTCGGTTTGGAGGATAAGGTAGCCTATAAAATCACTATTGCTCGAGGCCTAACATCCCAGCTTCAGGTTGGCAACGCACCATTACTATTTTTGGTGTCGCTAGGCGGCGTGAACCACCAGGAAATCCGTCTACTTGTTTGCCTTCCAATATCATAAAAATAAATAAATAACTACATAGCTGAGACTTTTTACATAGATGTACTATAAAATACTAGTTGTTTACCCGCAACTTTCCTCAGCGTAGAAAAGACATGCCTATATCCCCGAAGAGGTAGGCAGATGCACAACCAGGGCACCCACGACTAGTTAAAGACACTAGAAAATTAGAATAACCCAATTTTTTTTTCAATCATTGCAATCAAGTTCGACAACTTAACCGCTAGACCACAGAGACGATTTTTTTTTAATTTAGAATAATGGTTTACTCTATGAGTAAAGATAAACTAATGTATGGCGCTTTCCATCCATTGAAATGAAACAAAAAAAATGTTTTCATTAAACCTTAATACGTAATTTATACCAGTTGAGAATTTAACTCAAGCCTCAACACAACGTTGAGCTTATAGCTAACCTTTCGACCAAAGAAGTGGTATTAGAATTGTTGTTAAACATATTGGAAAAAAAACTTTATATGAAAAAGAAATGAAAAAGGTAATATTTTTAATGATAATGCTCGAGTAATAACGCTCTCCCGCGGGAGCTCTGGATATATCACGACAAAAAGTCTTGTTTTTCTTCAGCCATAGATTGTAGCGTGCCAGATTTGGTTTAAACCGACTAACTTTGGAATTACTTTCAACTTTTTATATCACTCCTTTAAGGTTCGAACTTTTAAATAATCTGTATTACCAATTTCAGCTTAATCTGTTTTCAGTTTGAAATGTACGTTGATTGATTAGTCCGTTTTTTTTTATTTCATAGTTCCCTGTGTAGAAAAGACATTCCACTTCTTTGCTGGTAGCTTTTAAGGCGAAACCAAGTCGAATGGGTCTTTATCATTCAATGATGACAGAGAGCTGTTCAGAAACTAACCCAGGTAGGGATCCACCATTTATCGGTACCTGCCGCTACAATGACAGTGTTTGGCATTATCCTGTTCCAGTCTGAAGGTAGAGTAGCCGGTAGTTTTACTTAGCACTCTCGTGACAAGACAGCAATGTACACGTACCTATCACATTTATAGTGTATATTGGCTACGACTGTCTCTTACCATCTAGATATCTGTTTGCTTGTTCGCTTTGCCTTTAGTAAAGAATATTTAATAAACGGCCAAGTTCAAGTTGAACTAGCCCATGAAGGGTTCCGTAGCAGGAAATGACAAAATATCTAGGAGTTCATACACAGTAGTTGCGGTTTACAATTTATGACATATTAAAAAAACTACTTACTGAACCTCGTTCTAACCGATTTTTGGTGAAAGTTTACATGGTAATTTATTTTAATGTAACTATTTAGTTTGAAAAATAATATTATTAGAAACCGTCATTTATTCAAATATAAGAATCCATCATTTTTGAAAAAATATCCACATGTAGCCTACATGTACGGGTTTAAAGAAAAAAAAAAGCTAAAAGTATGGGGAAACTGATTGTTTTTTTTTTTCAATTTTTGTGTGAAAATCTTATTGCGTTTCACAAAATATATTTAATTACTAAATTCCAACAGTATAGTTCTTATAGTTTCGGAAAAAGTAGCTGTGACATACAAACAGACAGACCACAATGAATCTATAATTGTTCAGTTTTTTGGCTTTTGGCTAAGAAACCCTAAAAATCATGATTCGCACCACTATATTCGCTTAACTTATCCATCAAGATTATTTAGTCAGGGGTAGACAGACAGGTATACCTCCTACGATAATATATGATAGATGAAAGCATAAACGTGTAAAATAAAGGTATAACAAAGATACGCTCTATTTATTTGTAAGCAAAGGGATACATCAGACAGCAGATAAGGAACGTTTGAGCCCAGATCCACCCTCCCGGGAAATTATTATTCTATCTGCATTACAAGGTTTTATCTTAACTGTACATATTTTGGTCCCAGGATGATTTTCCCGGGTTATTAAATCAAGTGGGTTTTATGATTGGATACGAAATTTTTATTGCATGTGGTATTTGTAACTCGTTTGTAATGTGATCCTTACTTCAAGGACTTAAGGCTCGTTACACACGAATGATTTTTAAATTATGAAAGTAATGTTTTGACATTAAGGGTTGATTCAATTTTTACGCTTTTTTCGTCGTACGTAATTACATCAAGGTTTTAGTGAAAGGGAAATGCAATTCATTAATTACTTTTAACAAATTTCAAAATCGTTTTTTCTTTATTACTAGCCTCCAAGTTATATTTTTAGTAAATTAAAGTGTTATTCTGATGTATATACTATATTCCCGTAAAGTTTTAGTAAACCCGTGCAGTAGCTTATGAGTAAAAGCTCAACAAACGTCCATTATTACTTACAAACTGTCGTAGTTAATATGTTAATCGGATTGATTCCAAAAAATGTAGTTTACAGACATTTTTTAAATTTAAATAATAAATAAATAGATATCCCTGGACAAGTCATACAAATTGAAACTAATCCCAAAGTAAGCGAATTATATGCTTATGTTAGAGGTAACGATTCGTACGGTACGTTACGTAACGAACGGTAGTTCGAAAGCTGTATACCTTAAATATGTTATTAAAAAAGCATAAAACCTTAACCCATAAGCCTAACATAAGCACTAGACGAAGGAAGGATAATGTGGTAACAGTTCCCATAACCAAAACCGTATTTGCTAGCACACAATTCTTAAAACGTTCAGCTTATTTATATAATAAAATCAACAAACAAATAAAAATAAATACAAAAACTTACTGAGAATGTAAAACTACCATAACTAACTACTTACACTATAAAACTTATATAGAAACGGAAAATCTGTTACAGAAAATAAATTAATCTATTTAACAAAGATAATAAATAAATTCACTTGTATAACACTAAAATATTCATATACTCTCAAACACTTATGAAAACAAACACACACACGCACACACGCACACGCACACACACACACACACACACACACACACACACAGACACAGACACACACATACACACGCTTGAGTACTCTAGGTTTATATGTATCTTGTTCAATGTCATACTAGACATTGATGATGTTATAATCAAGTTAGTCACTTAATAGTTTATAAGAACAATAATTGTATGAAAGAGCGTAGCTTCCTGGCACAGGCATGTTTTTGCCTAAAAGGATGCTGCAGCAACTTAATTGCACTATGTAACCAGAATTACAGTAAATAAACGATTTTTGATTTGATTTTTTGGTAGTAGGTCAACGATTCTATTCATAGAAATACTTGAATAGATACCAGACCCGGAAATTCAGACATCTTAATGGTCATCACACAAATGCCTGCCCCCGACGCGAATTGAACCCGAGCCTCACGGTTGGTCGATGTAGTTAGGCTTGTACGCTAGCCACTCGACCAACGAGGCGAACCCTTCAACCTTACAAATCTTCCCATTTCTGCTATTTTTAAGTTTAAAAAGGTAAACCTACATTGCTTTGTTATTAAAAATTAATATTTTTAAGATTGAACAAATTTCAACTCAAGAAAGATTTAACCTGCAATGTGTCTCAAATCTCAATAAAAATATTCTAAAAACGGGAAAAGTGACGAAATCGAAACGTCATCACATTGAAAATTATTTGTCGTTTTAACTCCGACGAACTTCGTTCACTTGGCACTCGATACTTTCTGATTATTAATGTGTCAGGGGGAAGTGAAGATCTGTAAATGTGAAGTGAAGTGAAGATGTATGATTATTATATGTAACTAGCTGACCCGGCAGACGTTGTTCTGCTATATTTTTAATATGATTTTAGTAAAAACAAATTGGGGTGAGTCGCCCTTATCTCTTAGGGGTTTGAAAAATAGATGTTGGCCGATTCTCAGACCTACTCAATATGCTCACAAAATTTCAGAGGAATCGGTCAAGCCGTTTCGGAGGAGTATGCAGACTAACATTGTGACACGAGAATTTTATATATAAGATTATATGTAAGATATTGTTTGTGAAATCCTATACGTTCTAATGTTTAACTACATTCTGAATTTCAATTTTTATAGTATGTTTTATCTGAAAGTAGCTGTTCCGGCTAACGTCATTTTACCTGTTGTTTCTAAGGGAACATTTTTAATTATGTTTTTTCTACTTTTCTCGCAGTCTAACAGGATTAAAAAACCTACTTCCGTTTCCTGGTTTTAAGCTATCTCATTATAAACTTTTAGCCAAATCTACACTCTTTTTAGTAACAAGACTTTTATTGATTTAGATTTCTAGATAGCGAAAATTATGATTTGAATGAAATTATGGGAAAATAGTGCGCAAAATACACATCAAGATATGAATAAATTAAATCGCATTACGTGTTAATGAATTATAGCCTTATTTACATTTTGACTTTTATCCCTTTCCCACAGACACCCTTTTATTGAGCGGAATAAAACGTATCCTGTAACATTTTTCAGAGCAAAGACTATATATACCAGGCAAATTTCGTTAAGATCGGTTCATACGATTCGGCGTGTATCAATCATGATACACAGACAGACAGAAAGATAGAAACAAACAATAAGAAATTTTTGCATCATTATGGATATCTTTGCAACAAATCTAAATTAAATTTTCACGATTTGAAGCAATTGAACTTAAAATCTAAACTATGTTCTATCAAAATCAATGAAGTGATAATAGAAATGTCAGCATTGAAATAAAATCGCATGCGTTTATTTGTGCGCGAGCGAAGGCTTTCATCAATTATGTTACTCATATAATATAATGACAATAATAATAAATATCCCTGGACAAGTTACACAAATTGAATCTAACCTCAAAGTAAGCAAATTGGGTAGAGTATTATGGGTGTTAGTCAACGATTCTAATACATTGAAATACTCAAACACATATTAGAATAAATTTAACAAACACCCAGACCCGGAAATTTAGATATTTAAATATTTATCACACAAATGCCTGCCTCCGCCGGGAATCAACTCCGAGCCTTGCAGTTAGTCAGTGCAGTTAGGCGAGTACGCTAGTCAAAATTGAGGCGGAAAATTTGTTTGCAGTTTAAAAAAAGCGGTTTGTTGTTTAGAAATACAAACAAAGTACTTTTCCACAAATATACGAGTGTTACTATAACTTTTTAATTTAAGTTTGAAACAAGCTTAAGAGTTTTGTAATTATTAAGTTCTGACATCAGCCTAGATCTAAAAGATGTTTGCCCAAACAAAATTGTTCCACAAGACTGCTACGTTGAAACATAATATTAATTGGAAACAAACATTTCTACGTTTAGAAATACGGATTATTACAAGTTTGAAATTTTCCTCGCCTCTGTGGTCTAGCGGTCCGGGTGTTGGACTTGACTACATGAGGTCCCGGGTTCGAATCCCGGGTCGGCCAACAAAAAGAAAATTGGATTTTTCTAATTTTCTAATAAAAAAAAATGTTGGTCGGGATTGGAAATGTGCCCGGTTGGCGACAGGCTTGCCACCTATCACATTGTGGGACTTAGTATCTTCGGCTAATCGTGGGTGCCTTGGTTGTACCTCTGCCTACCCCTTCGGGGATATGGGCGTGAAGATACCAAATTTTCCTTTCTACAATATTACTTTGTATAAAATATGCGTAATTTGTAACAAAGGCTTTAATGGAAACATTGTATTATTTCCTCACTTTACTACCATGAGTTTACGCTACAAATAAAACACCCAGTGCACCAATTACGCTATAAATTTAACCAAACAACACTGGCTTTAATTAAGTATTGTAGCATTTATGAAAGAAATAAATGTTTTTTACAAAAAGTTATGTTGTTCTGTATTCAACCATCAATTTGAACCCTTTTCATTGCTGGAAACAGTTCTCTTAAATGTTGCAATGCTTGTGTTGTACAATTTATTTCTGTTCGACAATCGATTTTGCCTTTTTAGTGTTTATTACTGAAAAAAGTATTCTTAAATCTTAATGCGGTCTAGCGGTTCAGTTGTTGGACTTGACTGCAAGAGGTTCCGGGTTCGAATCCCGGATCGGGCAACAAAAAGAAAATTGGGTTTTTTCAATTTTCTAATGAAAAAAAATGTTGCTCGGGATTGGAAATGTGCCCGGTTGGTGACAGGCTTGCCACCTATCACATTGTGGGACTTGGTATCTTCGGCTAGTCGTGGGTGCCCTGGTTGTGTCTCTGCCTAACCGCTTTGTGGATAAGGGCGTGAAGATGCTTTAAATCTTACTAATTGCCATATTTTTAGGGTTCTGCAGCCAAAACCCGAAATTGAAACTCTTGTAAATTCGTCATGTCTATTTGTCCGTCCGTATGTCACAGCCACTTTTTCCCATAACTGAGCTCTACTTTTGAAACTTGGTAAATAGATGTACTTTGTTTAACCGCATTAAGATTTTCACATAAAAATTGAAAAATAACACTAAATTTTGGTGGTTTTCCACACTTAGAACTAAACTTCAAACCTTATTTTATTTTTTTTAAGAAAATGTGGTGTCGTGGGACACCAGGTAGCAACGAAATTCCTTCCGCTAATGTAGAATCGACACAATTCATGAGTATATACTATGATTTGGCGGGGTGGAGTGAGGGAGAAAGGGAATGTTTTATACACTACTCGCTTTTGTTTTGGCTGTCGCGCCTGCTCACGTCTCATTTAACGGTTTTGATCCGCCGAATTTTTCTTATGGTTTTTAGTATCACATTTATTTCAGTTTGGTCGCGCAGCAAACCTCTCCTCCAAGTCTGCCGCAAGGAACTTCGTTCCAAAAACATTATTTAAAGACCCCCCAAAAGTTATTTTTATTTTTTTCTATTTTTGTCTCAAAATTTTGATGCAGTTCACAGAATACATCTACTTACCAAATTTCAACATCATATATCTTATAGTTTCGGAAAAAAAGCTGTGACAGACAGACGGACTTACAGACATTTGTTTTCCTTTGGCTACGGAACTTCAAAAAAAACCATCAAAATAATTTGACTAATAGACAAATACTCACGTAACAAATATACAGTCGAATTGAAAACCTCATTTATTAGAGTTAAAAATCAAAATAATAAAATAAAACTTTAATGCATTAATTAATTTATGGATGTTATTTAATATTTAGGCACTTAACAATTTCACCTGCTTGAAAAAGTGTCACGAAAAAAGACAGGTTGCACTCCGGGAGTGCCGGCAGAACTGAAAAGTTGAATATTAACGTTGTGCACTTTTGATATTTTGGAATGGTTGTGGAATAATTTTGCGTGAGTTACTTTAATTATCAATATGAAAGTACTATCATGTATGTGGTAGAATACAATATTCATTTATTGCGCTATCGTACACAAACACGCCAACACGAATATTTGCGCAAGCGCCCTGCACCGTCTTACGATTTTTCGATCAGGTCACGTGTCCTGACGAAGTTTTTACCCATTCCAAGAAAAGTGCGCAACTCCGCTAAAGACGTTTTCACTTTAAAAATCTCTATATTCATTTTTATACAGATTTCTGATATTTGTAGAACCCAACTTATAATCTGAATGACATTTGAACTAACTAAAGCAAAGACGTGATCCTAATACGGTAACTACAAAAAAAAGTAACAACATCATTCACTCATTAAAAAACGTGAACATTGCCGTATTGAGCATTGAGCAAAATAATACGTCAAAGGAAGTTAAAAATCACCCATACGGTACTTGTAACGTTTTGTAAACAAACATGTCCCCTCTTGTGAAAGCAGTTGGTTGAAATCATTTGAATATTTATTTACTCATCCACCCTCCACGTTCTCGACGCTTATCGAGAAATCGATTCCGTAAATAGACTAACTGACTGATAAATTTAAGGTGAGGTTTATTTCAGTGAAGCGTTAGCGTTTTGATGACTAATAAAGGTTTGGTAATGTGGGGTTTATTTGGAATGAATGAAATAAATCCGCTTATCGTCGCTACACCGTAACATCTGACTAGGTAGTAGAGTTTCGCAGCGACTAGCCTGGATTGGTACCACCGCCTTATTTATTCTTGCCGCCATAACGTCAGTGCTTGCCGTTGACGTGTTCCGGTTCAGAGGGTAAGGTAACCGGTAAAATTACTTTTGCTCGAGTCCTAACATCCCAGTCTCGGGTTGGCAACGCACCATTACCACATTTGGCGACGTGAATTTCTTACCCTCAGGAAATCCACCTGCTTGTTTGCCTTCCATTATCATAAAAAAAACTCCTTTAGTGAGAAGTATAAAAAGTAGCATTTTACATTCCTCTAAAAATAAAGTACCAAGTAGCCAAATTTCTTAATAATCGATTTAGTTAATTTCGCGTTAATTGCGATAATGATACAAACAGACGTTTAGACAAAAAATCTAAAACTGCTAAAATTGTGTTCCGCTACCCCTTGTAACTAACATATATATTTGTAATGTACAGAATTCATTCTTCTTCAATTTTGTTTTATGCATGGATGTCTCAAAAATCTCTTGTAGGAACATGATAAATTCGCCTCTGTGGTCTAGCGGTTCAGGTGTTGGACTTAACAGCAGGAGTTCCTGGGTCGGGCAACAAAAAGAAAATTTGATTTTTCCAATGTTCTAATAAAACATATGTTGCTCGGGATTGGATATGTGCCTGGTTGGCGATAGGCTTGCCACCTATAACATTGTGAGACTGTTTTCAGCTAGTCGTGGGTGCCCTGGTTGTGCCTCTGCCTACCTCTTCTGGGACATGGACGTCAAGACACTCTTATGATAAAATGAACATAGGACTACCTCGGAATTACGATCTTCCAAATTAGAAACATTAAACTTTGTTGGTCAACAGACGAGTAATCGCATCACCAACATGCAAAAAGAACTTACGAAAAAATCGGTTGATTCTTTTCGAAGTCCGTCAAAGTAAGTAAGTATCTTCACGCCCATATCCCCGAAGGGGTAGGCGGAGGCACAACCAGGGAACCCATGACTAGCCGAAGATACTAACTCCCACAATTTAAGTGCCACAAACCTATCGCCAACGGAGCACGTATCCGATCTCAAGCAACATTTTTTTGTATTATAAAATTGGAAATACTATATTTTCTTTTTGTTGCCCGACCTGTGATTCGAACCCGGGACCTCATAAAGATAACTCCAATACTTGGACCGCTAGACCACAAAGGCGATTAAGAAGTTCTTCAAAAATTGATAAATAAATATTTTATCAGATATATACGACTTTGGTAAGTACATCCTATTAATATTATAAATGCGAAAGTTTGTAAGTATGGATGTATGGATGTTTGTTACTCTTTCACGCTTGAATGGCTGAACGGATTTGTCTGAAATTTGGAAGACAAATAGATTGTGACCTGGATTAACATATAGGCTATTTTTAATCCCGATCGCACACCGGGTTTCTGTGAAAACGCGGGCGAAGCCGCAGGTAGCAGCTAGTTGTTATATAAAACCGTACGGAAATAGAACACTATACTATAGTGAATTTCTCACGGAAATACGATACCGTGTTAGTGATTCGCCTCACTTAACTCTATGCTCCGATGCGCAGGTTCACTAGCTCCTGATATGTATTTTTGTTTCACATGTCGATAAAAACACGTCTAGATGTATCTTCTTATTCATAAAAATGAAATGCGGTTTCCCTTGGTTATAATATCATACGTGAACAGATGCAATGATTTTGCTAATTGTTGTTTGTTGTGTTAAATGTTGTCAGGAGAAGGACCGTCAAAATCGGAAAAAAACAAACAACACTTTTCTCCATACCAACTGTGAGTAGCTGTAATTATCAAGCGGTGAGAAGACTAGTTATTAAAAAAAAATTAAATATATATATATATACCTATATATACCTTTCCCCCGTGTTGATCCGGGCTCCTTTGCGGAACAGACATCTACCTTCCTGCCAGGCAGCTCGTAAAAGGCAAGCATAGGCTTACCGTCACTAACACCGTGATATCTGAAGAGGTGGTAGAGTTTCTCAGCGACTTACCCGGTACCACCGCCTTACCTATTCCTGCCGCCATAACGTTGTGACGTGTGCCGGTTTGGAGGGTAAGGTAGCCGGTAAACTTACTTTTGCTCGAGCCCTTGTTAGTTTATTGTTGGTGTTGTTAGTTAGTTAGTTATTTGTTTGTTTGGTTTGTTAGTCCCGGCCTCAAATTAGCAACGCACCATTACCACCTTTGGTGTTTTTAGGCGGCGTGAATTTTTTACCATCAAGATATCCGTCTGCTAGTTTGCCTTCCGATATCATAAAAAAAACCTGAACTTATACGAAGTCCACAACAGGGATTATCTATCACACATATTCAAAGTGACATTTAAAGTACCAAGTATCTTTCTTTCTTTCTTTGTTATGTTTAGCCAAATTTTGCAAAACGATTCGTAATCGATAATAACATCGATCTAGGAAGTAATTGAAAATTAAAAAAAAAATACAAGATGCATGGTTATAACGACCGCAATCGCATTCGCAGATTGAAGACGTCATAACTCCTACTAGGTACGACATAGCATGACAACAAGTGAAGCTTTTTTGAGGACTATTTCTAATAAATGTTTATGAAAGTAAACATTACAATTAGGCAATTTTATTTAATATGCATTACCATTTAAGCCTTTATACCCTTATATTAAACTGTGGCTGGTCCGTTCAAAGTAACCCTGTATAGATTATCTCATCCTAATTTTCACGTAAATTAAAATTAGAGACTTATAATAGAATTTTGTACTAGGCTGATTTTCTCAAAGGCTCAAATCGTAGTAGCTCTCAGAACAAGCGAATTTAATTACTTTGTTCTTGACTATTCTAAAATCCGTATAAGTAAGCTACAAAGCTTACTCGAGTTTAGATTTTCGTTAGTCACATGTATTTCAATATATTACAAAATCATAAACCAGTTGCTAATATAGTAGAGGAGACCGTGGAAGATTGACCTTCACCGATCTGATAACCAGATGAGACATAATTTTTATAGAATATAATTTATAAACAAATATGCTTATAATTACTTGCCTGTTTGAAAGTGCTCGTGGCTATTTTTAATTAAATTAACTTTAATCGATTTTTTTTCACTACTTTCATTCTTTTGATAACCAAATGAATTTTATTTAACTTTTAGTTTTCAACACACAGAATATGCCTCAGTAGGCTTGCCTACTCATCATTGTGTATAGCTACCTGGCAAACAGATGTGAACAGGTAAGTTAATATAGGTGACTCCATCGTTCTGCTAACTTATCGGAAGTTATATCAAATTTTAGATTATTTTATGACAACATTAGTCATATAGACTTGCCTGCAAAATATCATTCTTAAAGCATACATAATTTAATTAAAAATAGCCATGAGCACTTTCAGATAGGCAAGTAATTATAGGCATATTTGTTTATAAATTATATTTGATGAAAAAGATGTCTCATCTGGTTATCACATCGGTGAAGGTCGATCTCCCATCGTCTCTTAGACTAATATCAAGTATACATTTTTACTTTATATTCCAGAGGTGCATATGTCATAAATTTAAAAAGTTTTTGTTCAAAATTCTGTTTTTGATCTCAAATTAAATGAAATTCAGATTTCAGACATTTGATCGTACAAGAAAGAAAATATATTATATATTATGAAAGAAAATATAAAAATTAGAAGAAAAGAAATCAGTGCAACTTTTCGTTGTAATGCTATAACTCAAGAACGGGCTCACCTATCCAAACTAAATGTTAAAGCTTTGTTTGGACTATTTAGAAGATGGTTTATGTGAAGTTTCCATAAAATCGGTGGAGCTGTTCTTAATTTACCACATTTTTTGTAAAAAATGAATTCAGAAAATGATCGTTTTGTAAATTGATATTTTTCTGTCAAATTGAAACTTTTTTCAGATGGGAACTGTGCTGTCATATTGAAACTTTTTTCAGATGGGAACTGTGCTGTCATATTGAAACTTTTTCCAGTTGTTTTTTTCTTTTTCTGTCATGTTACGTTATGTCATTCATTTGGTCATATACGTAGCGAAATTTAATCTGTGCAGCGAAGCACGTACCGGGCCGCTAGTATTTTATAATATTTAATATTGACTGACTTATTTAAAAGTAACGACTGATTCTAATATCACATAAGACATGTAGGGTTGCTCTTGAAGCTTGATTCATACAATATTGGAAATTGGTATCAAGTATGTCATTTTAGGTGCTCTTGAACACAGTAGTGGCGAATTATTGACATTTAGTTAATAGCAGAAAATAAATTATTTTATCGGATTCCTTGAAATTAATTTGTAAGTTAGTGCTGTGTTTAGAAATATCTAAAATTACTAATACGATTCCAATTCCCAATTTGGGTGATATCGAGATTCAAGAGTAAGCCTACTGCTCACTCTGGGCTTAAGTTCGTCAGTGTTAATAATTCTATCGCTTTTCTCCGTATTCTAGTGGTCTATTGGTCTGGTATTACCAGAACTTTACAGCTTAAGTTTAAGTTAGGCAATAGAAAATGTGTTTTTTGAAGTGAAAACTTCTTTAGCGGCATTGCGACATTGACCGCCTAGTTGATCCAGTGGCTAGCGCACACGTCTAACTACATCGACAGACCGCGAGGCTCGGGTTCGATTCCCGATGGGGGCCGGCATTTGTGTGATGAACATTTAGATGTCTGCGTTTCCGGTTCTAGGTGCTTATTAAATTTATTCTGGTATATATTTAAGTATTTCTATGTATTAAAATCGTTGAATAACACCCATAACACAAGCATATAATTTGCATACATTGGGGTTGGATTCAATTTGTGTGACTTGTTTAGGGATATTTATTTGTTTATTTACTGCGCACCTTTTTTTGGATTGGCTAAGTATCATTCTAGAACTAAGTACCTTCGGTTAGTCATAGATATCTTGACACTTCTTTTTCGATGAAAAGGGGATATTTTATTGAATCAGGCGTTACTTTGCGGAAATCCATTATAAAAGATGTAAAATAAGCCTTTATTTTGCTAATTCCGCGTAAGCAGTGTAACCGTTGTGGCAAATAATCCTCCAAACGACACAGAATGTGACAAGCCTAACTGACGTTCCCACCACCCACCTCCGCGACCAGAACACGAATATAGGAAGAGCTCGGGAAACAATATAAATTGTCACGTTCTTTACATGTGACAACCCTACCTAAAGGCGTGAAATCGTTATTACTTCATTTTGCTGTAAAACACTAACTTACGGACAGAGTTTTCAAGCGAAAAATGATGATGAGAGACAACCATGACATATTTACATTTTAGTTGTAATAGATGCCACGCCATTCCTTGCCTTTAGCGTTAAGCTTAATATACAAGAACCGGCTACGCCATCTGCCGGGCTGGAATATGATAGTATCAAACAGTGTAAGGTATCAGTGTAAAGAAAAGAAAAGAAAAGAAAAAATATTTATTTGCGGAATATGAGTGTTACAAAGATGTTACAAGTGTATGTGGTAGATACTTATGTTGGTATGTCTTTGTGCTGTAAACTTGTAGGTAAATGCTCATTCAAACTATGTTCACCATTTTGATTGCTGTCCAGCACCAAGCGAGAACATGGGGAATGGAATAATGCTCTGAAACTGGGACTTTAGACCAATCTTTACGATTAACCAGATTATTTCTTTGTTACAGTACCAACAGCACATGTGGCAGGAGTGCTAGGAAAAAAAGCTGCTCTGCCTTGTGACACGCAGCCTTTGTCATCTGATGATAAAGTGGCCATGGTACTCTGGTTCAAAGAGTCTGACTGGGAACCGCTATACAGGTATTTTTAATATAAAATATGTCAATAAACTATAGTATGTACATCATCTACAATGATACAGTGTTTGAATTGAAATAAATATCTTAAGTCTCGCAGCAACTTGCCCGGATTAGTACCACCGTCTTACCTATTCCTGTCGCCGTAATGTCAGCGCTTGCCGTTGACGTGTTCGGGTTCGGAGGGTAAGGTAGCCGGTAAACTTACTTATGCTATCATCCCGGCCTAATGTAGGCAACGCACCATTACCATCTTTGGTGTCTCTAGGTGGCGTGAATTTCTTACCATCAGGAAATCCGTCTGCTTGCTTGCCTTCCAATATCATAAAAAAATAACTAAAGTTTTGTTTAGTATCGTTAAAGATTCTTACACATATTGTATCTTGTATACATTGGAAAATGGATTATTTGTAAATATTTTTGTTAGCCCACCGCTGCCACCAATATGCAAAAGTGTTTTAATTTAAAAAATACAAATGTGAATGACGCTATTGTTTTTAAATTAAATAAAAAAAGTTATGGAAGTAATTTCAAATAATCGAATATATACAAACTACATAAAACCATCAAAACTAAAATAATCGCAACATATTCGCAAAAATAATCCAGGAATAAAACGGAAATAGTTATGTTTTTGCATTGGACAAAATTTTGTTATGAAAATTTTGCTGTATTTAGTGAAAGGCCTTCTGCATGAAAATATTTTTTTTAGTTTGTTTTCTTAAGATAGAGCACGAAATCAATTCACAATATTTTGTTATCACAATCCCAAAAAGACGCCTATCTAAACTGAAACAGGTATACAAAAAGGTTTGTCATAAAAATATATCTTAAGCTTAAAGGAAAGGAATCTTATAGATAAAGATATTCCAGGAGATTTGTTTTCATTTTTGTTTATGTCGAACGCTCAGAATATCTAAATTTACAAGGAATTTTTCTACTGGCTATGTTTGAATATCGTGAACACCGATATTTAACCATATTGTTCTATTTTATCGTAAAATTTATTCTTTGGTTTATAGAAGATTAAATTATCTTCATTTTCTCTTAAAACACGAAGAAAGGTCACCCAGTATTGCTAATTAGGATGAGATTTTCAATATATTGCAGATTTAAATTACTAGGTAATAATATCTTCAGTGTTCGATAAGGTTGTTGTATTTCTTACCAGTTTCCAGAATCGCTCGTCTAATCAAGAAATCTAGCTCTCCCACGAGAATTCGTCGAGATATTGGAACAAAAATTACATATGTGCTTTTCACTGTCTAATAAATAAATAAAAAATATCCCTAGACAAGTTACACAAATTGAATCTAACCCCAAAATAAGCAAATTATATGTTTGTGTTATGGGTGTTATTCAACTATACTAATACATAGAAGTACTTAAAGAGATACCAGAATAAATTTAATAAACAAAGTCTGAGTTCTGAGTCTGGGCTCAGAAATGTTCATCACACAAATGCCAGACCCCGTCGGGAATCGAACTCGAGCCTCGCGGTTGATCAGTGTAATTAGGCGTTTAAAATTCATTTCAAAGGTCAACTATTTTGATATATATACAGATCATACATACTCCGTGTTGATCTGGGCTCTTTTCTAAAATACATCAACAGGCATCTCGTAAAAGGCGAGCATAAAGCGAGCCGCCCGCATTGGTAGGTATGAAAGCCTTATCTATTTATGCCGCAATATCGTCAGCGCTTGCCGTTGACGTGTTCCGATTTGCAGGAATGGAGAGTAAGGTAGCGGCAAACTTACTTTTGTTCAAGGCCTAACATTCCGGCTTCAGGTTGACAACACACCGTTAGCACTTTTGATGTCTCTAGGCAGCGTAAGTTTGTTACCATCTATCTGCTTCCAATTTCATAAAATTAACACACTTGACAACTTATAATTTTTAATAGGGATAAACAATACTTCAAATTTTTCGAAAATTATTTAGGAGCCGCACTCAACTATGTCATTGTGTCACAATTCGAAATAAAAATGTCAACTTACGAGTGATTAGAGAGAAATAAATGACATCGGCCGTACTCAAGGCCGTCACTTATCTAATGGTTAAACGATTTAGTCACAATTTTGTATCGAAAACATTGACTTAATGGCTGATTAAAAGATAATTGATGTACTCAGAGACCGTACGACCATAAGATATATAAGCAAAAAGTAAATTGCTAAAGGCATACTGGTTTTTGAATCTCCTTCAAAAAACAAGGTTATATGTTTGAATCTTATATATAATACCTATAAATAATTTTATGTTTTCATCGATTTCAAACTCATTTATAAACGAATTTTAAAAATTGTTTTTTCATCTGAAAATTCGTACTTCTAGGGAGATTAAGTTCCTACCTTCACCCACCCATTTCTCCTCCACTAGCATCTAATAATGAAGTTGCAGGTAAATCTAGGAAACAACTCAAGTTTGGTGTACGCAGACGACATATTATTGAAGTTAAAGTCAGTTTTAATTTTATTGTGCAGCAACTTGCCCGGATAGAGATCTACTGCCTTATCTATTTCTGTCAGCAAAATGATATCATACTACAGCTCGGAGTGAAGGCTAGCCGGTAGACTTGCACCATGAGACTAACATCCCGGCCACACGACATCGATACGCCTGTAAGTTGTAACATATATGCTGTCTAAAATCAGAAGTGCCGTGTCATATAGTAAAAAAAAAGTATATTCACGCCCATATGCTCGAAGAGGTAGTCAGAGGCACAACCAGGGTACCCACGACTAGCCGAAGATACTATGTCCCACAATGTGATAGGTGGCAAGCCTATCGCCAACCCAGGGATATTTCCAAAAACTTTTGGAAATAAAACACACGGTTACACGTTCACTAGGGCGAGAGTGAGGCGCAGAATGGTCACACTTCACTGTGAGTTTTCTTCTTGTTCTTAAGAGTTCCCAGTAACTTTCCTGGAGGACTGACCGCGAATAAATTCCCGAATCCCGGTCCCGGTATTTATACGATTTCAGGAACGGGATTCTGGAACATTCCATACTTCACCCCCGGGACCATACTTAATTTAATTTATTTATTAAAATATACAAATATCATATTCAGACATATTACACACCTATTTTTGGTCGAGATCTATCCTGGCATACTTAATTGTACACCCAACTGCGCTCGGTTTCCATTTGGAGGCGAAATTCCGCTATCTCAGCTTTTATGCAACCCTGCCCCCGCTGCTGCCTGCCCCTGCCCCCTCAGCTCAGTATAAAACGTGAGGGCGCAGCGCTCCCGAAATTATTAACGCTACGGGCGCAGTCATATGCACATTACAGTTGTTACCTTACACCTAACAACATATCCTAATTTTATTACATTCGGGTAAGTGAAACACTAAAAATTTTACACTTTATTACCAAACTTAAACTTTAGTTAACATAAGAGAAGATAATAGATAAAATGTTAATTGAGCAATAATTCAATGTCCTGCAGTTCAATTTATTATTTCTTATAATTTAATATTATATGCTATTAGAAATTACAGGCACAGCAACCCTCAACACAAAGTGACCATGTAACTTAAAATCTGCAACATAGAGAAACCTTTGTATACATAGATATTCTAGATATTAATAAATACAGTCGAATCGATAGTCCCCCTTTTTGGAGTAGGTTAGTTGAATTATAGTTTAAAATATAACCCGTAATGATAGTAGCTCATAAAATTAAAACATTTGGTATTTTAATATTACTATTTGTCCTAACGATGAAAGAGGAAACTTAATCTCATCGTAATGATATTAACATCCCACGAGAGTAACTACAGTTGGTAATAACTACGATCCCTGGTAAATGGTGATAAAAAATATCATTTCATGCACTTCTCGTATTTTTAGTTTAATTGAAACCAGTAGGTACCAACCTTACGGCTTTACTCTCAATATCGGCCAAAACCGACACCGAAACTGATACTTATCAAAGTCTGTTTTTTTGTCTCAGGCACTGATTTGACAGATGTAAATATCAAGTTTAACTACAGTTGGTAATAACTATGATCCCTGGTAAATTGTGATAAAAATGATCATTTCATTTACTTCTCGTATTTTTAGTTTTATCGAAACCAATACCAACCTTACGGTTTTACTCTCAACTTCGGCCAAAACCGACACCGAAACCGATACTTATCAAAAGTCTGTTTTTTGTCTCAGGCACTGATTTGACAGATGTAAATGTCAAGTTTACAAATAATGCGTTTATTTGTGGTGCGGTTCTATGATAATGACTTTTTTGAAACGTATATTAATGTAAATTTTCGAAGAATGAAAAACATAAATTTGTTTAATAATACAACCCTAAATTTATTAGCCAATTTTAACTGACACCTCCAACCTCCAAAAAAGAGGAACGAGATTTCAAAAATTCTTTTTATTTTCAATAGCCTACTTCCGAGGTGGACTCATTGCCATCGAGGCTAGGTCTGATGATTGAATCTCATGAAAATTGAGGAAAATACTAAATTTTTAGTGTGATTAGAAGAGAGAATATTGAAATCGAAGTCGGCTTTTTGCAATTTACTTAGATTTAAATACCTTAAAACCTTGTTCGTTCTTCAATCAATTGAAGTGTACAAATGCGTCCGTTGTGCCTGTTTTGTTCAAGTTAAGATGAATATTCTATTGTTTTTTTGTCATAATATTAGGTTTATCGGTTTTGATTTTGTTGCATTGTTGTATTTCTCTATTGCGTCAAGTTTTAAATAACAAATCCTTGGACATATTACACAAATTGATCTAGCCCCAAAGTAAGCAAATTAAATGCTTGTATTAATGATGCTTAACAACGATGCTGATACATAGAAATACTTATGCAGTTATGGGTATAGTTTGTCGTTGTTGTATTACGAAAAAAAATAAGATTTTTAAGTTAAATTTTAGTACGATTTTTTTTGAGAAGAAATTCGTCATTACGCTACGCGAAGAAAAAATAACGGGTTACACTCCGGGAGTGCAGGCAGAAGTGAAAACTTGAATATAAACGTTGTGCATTTTTGATTTTGGAATGGGTAGGGACTAATTTTGCACAAATTGCTTTAACTATCAGTATGTAAGTACTATAATTAGTGTGATAGAATACAATATTCATTTATTGCGCTGTTGTAAACAAACATGACAACACGAACATTCGCACCCTGCACTGTATTACGAATTTTCGATCAGGTCACTTGTCCTGACGCGAGTTTATAAGTTTTTACCCATTTCAAAAAAGTGCGCAATGCCGCTAAAGAAGTTTTCACTTCAAAAATTCACACCCCTGTTTAATGTCCATATTTTTTTCTTTAAAATTTATGGAATTTTTTCTCGAGCGAAAGGGCAAGTGTTAAAATATAAATACCTTGAGAGTAACGAAAGTTATAGCTACTATAAATGTGAATTACATCTATAACGATGAAATCATTTAGTAGGTACTCACAGTTTTGTATATATAGGACATAACTACCGCCATAAACGTTAAAAGAAAGGAATTAAAAATTTCGCCACAGGATTTGAATCCTCAGTAGCTTAAATGGTTAGAGCAATACGGTACAGGTAAGGTAAAGTTAGGTACAAATTCCAATCCTGTCTTGTCTTTTATTTATAAATTGTGGAAATTGACAATTATAAATCTACGATAATAAAGCATATTAATTTTGTTTTAATTCGTTTTAAATATATTCGTTCACAAATTCAGTAAACCTTTTAACAATCGGTAACAGATTTTATTGACATTTTTCGATAACTGCAATTTTTTTTATGAATTTCGGCATTTTTCTTTTTATAAATCGAAAAAAACTTACACCATTGCTAATGTCAATTTAGTCTCTAAGATTAGAAAATAGACTATAAACATGTTACAAATTTCATTGATCATTATCATTGATAATGGAATCTAGTATAAACTTTTTATAGTCCTACAGCGTTAAATGAAAAGTAAAACAGCTAATTGAAGTACGGAGTTAAAACATATCATAATATTAATACGTGAAGCAAAAACTTTAGACCACTTTTTACGAAAATGGCGCTGACGGAGGAATATGAAACTTGTCACACTTATATTTTATTTGTAGGAGAAGTGCAGAATGCTAATATTTTTCGATAATAATGCTTATAAAGTACATTAAATCAATAAATAAAACACTACCTATACTACCATCCATATGACAAACATAAACAAATATATTGATGATAACGATAAAAGATCACAGATGGCGCACTAAAAAAGTTAGGAAACAAAGTTGGTCTTGAGAAATGAAGATGACGTTCTTATCAACAAGATATTAAAATATATCATAGTCGAATATCGACCAATGGGCGACCACTAGTTTACTTAATTTGGAGTTAGTTCAATTTGTCAAGGGACATTTATTTATAAACATTTTTAATAGCAGATTCTTCGCAAATTCTTCGTAATATGTTTAAGCTACTGAAAAATAAGCCAAGTGCATCCCTGCCAAGCAGACTGTAAAAAAGTTATGAGTTTTTGATGTCTCAAATCCCGAGACCATGACTAAACGGCACTTTAACCTTAGCGTGAGGTTTCGCATGGAGTTACTTCACTGCAGCGTTCACGTTAAGGAACAATTAAATTGTTTTAACTTTCTATGGCAAAAGAAGCTAAAGTTTTATGAGTACTGATAAAATCAATTTTTTTATGATATTTGAAGGCAAACAAGCAGACGGATTTGATGATTGTAAGAAATTCACACCGTCTTACCTATTCCTGCCGCCTTAGCGTCATTGTTCTGATTTGGAGGATAAGGTAGCCAGTATACTTACTTTTGCTCGAGGCCTAACATAATTACTGCCTTTGGTGTCTCTAGGCGGCGTGAATTTCTTACCGTCAGGAAATCCGTCTGCTTGTTTGCCTTCCAAAATTATAAAAAAAATTAAAAAACCTAAAGTGCGTTGCTAACTTGAGGCTGGTATATTAGACCTCGTGCAGTACTGACGTAATGGCGGCAGAAATAAGATATGATGGTGGTACCAATCCGGGCACGTCACTGCGAAACTTTTCAACCTAGTCAGATGTCACGGTGCTAGTGACAGTAAGTAAGTAGGATATGGTAAGTACCTGTCAGGAATTCAGGTGGTCTATTCTGCAAAGGAGCCCGGACCAACACGGGGAAATCTATGTATTTGGATCGTTCAAGCTCAAGTTAGGAAAAGCTTGAGAAAACTTAAACGCTGTACGCTGAGTTGTACCTTAAACAAGTATCTTCACGCCCAAATCCCCGAAGAGGTAGGCAGAGGCACAACCAGGGCACCCACGACTAGCCCAAGACACTAAGTCCCACAATGTGATAGGTGGCAAGCCTATCGCCAACCAGGCACATATCTAATCCCGAGCAACATTTTTTTAGACCACAGAGGCAACTAACTATTGTTATTGAAAACAGACAAGGCCGCTGAGTTTCTTTCGACGGATCTTCTCAGTGTGTGGCCGCGTTCCGATCCGGTAGTAGTTTAAAAAAATGTCGACGCGCACAAATACCACTTGTATGGTACAAGTGAATAAAGGTTTTTCTGATTTTCCTGATTCTGATTCTGATCAGTTTGAAGATACCAGGTCTAACTGATGCTTTTTATTATTGTCTTTTTCCTCTATG
>NJDC01003371.1:3291-13315 GCA_002245475.1 Calephelis virginiensis
AGACACTAAGTCCCACAATGTGATATGTAGCAAGCCTATCGCCAACTGGGCACATTTCCAATCCCGACCAACATTTTTTTTTATTAGAAAATTGGAAAAATCCAACTTTCTTTTTGTCGGCCGACCCGGGATTCGAGCCCAGAGTTGTTTTTTTTAACTCGGTTAATAACATTAACATATTCTTATACTCACTTATTTTAACTTTAGATATTCGTCTTCCATAAATGTGGCTTACTGTCAAGTTTCGTAGTTTCATTAACTTCAGTGTTTGCAACTTCATGTTTAAAATCACACATATTTTGACATCAATTATCAAAAAACTCAAAATAACTTACTTCTTTTTCAATGTCAGTTGCCGTTATGGAGTTTAATCATAATCGATATAATATAAAATAAAATCAGTATAATGTAATCTTATACGTCAATTAGGGACATGGTGGGGTTAGGAACTAATTTGACTTGTTATGCAGCGGAGACTGAAAAGAAATTCAACTTGATTGTTATATTATAGCAAAGAGAAATTACAACAAATTAAAGAGAAAAGTAGTCTATTATTAAATTTATTATCATTTGAGCTTAAAACTGCAAAAAAAAAACTTAAAATGCATGAGGGGTTACTGGATATTCGACTCAATTACGAAGCAGAGTATTGTCGAATTTTCCTTTTATTTTACTTGATGTAATCGTGTCTGTTATGTTTTATACATAATATATTGAATTAAATATTTTGAATATAATCCTATCTCCAATGAATGCGATAGAATCTAATGAGCCATTGTAAAGCGTAAATATTTAACTTAGATTACTGGTTACTTTTACATGACATTAATGAACTTTATATAAAATATTTGCAAGTTTTAATTTATATAGGCAGTCCGAATTCAAACCTTTGCAACGCCGTAGCAAAATGAGTAATGTGACATAAAACTATAATAATGGTATCGATGTTTTTCCTGAATTCCGGATATTTTATTATTAAGATTAAGATGAAGATTCACGCGTCGATTGAAATTAATTAAAATTAATAACGATCAAAGGAGAATCTATAAAATTATTTAAAATTGTCAAAATCTTGGATATTATACCATACACTTTTCTTGGTCTTCGTAACTAATTAGCTAATTTTATTTAAAATTAAATAACAACCTATGTCTTTCAACTAGAATATACGGCAAATCAGAGGCGGAATAAAGTTTGAGAGTGCCCTAGGAAAATACTTCATTGGCGCCCCTTTAGTTATTGCAGAAAAGGGACTTGGCTAAGCCTGCAGAGATGGAGATGGAGATGGAGGTGGAGAGAGGATAAGTCTATCGCCGTTGCTACTAGTCAAAATCAAGTGGCCGAAATTCGAGAGTACTCTCAGTTTCGCCACACCATTGCCTCTTTCAGAAGCGCCTGCGTACAGCATTTTGTAGTCATTTTCGCTTTTCAGATGGGTTGTATTTATTTAAGAGTTACCTAAAATTACACCCTATGACTATCACTAAAGCGACGTGGATATTGTTCGCAAATTTATATAAGTAAACAACCAAACACGCGGTGTACGCTAAATATTCTACATTTCAAATGAAACGACGAATGTTTTTATTGAATAAGAAGCCTATGTACACAAAAAAGGCAATCATTATTCTTTTCACAAAAACCATAGTATGGTCTATGTGAAATAAACATTTCCTTAATCAGTGTCACATTTTTTTCACCCAACCTCGCGCCTCTCGTTATCTTGCACCCCTAAGTACGTGCCTAGTTCGCCTTCAGGATTATCCGCCACTGAGGCCAAGAAAAAATAAAAGAAAGTTAATTCTGCTGAAAAATAAGCACAAAAACACCTTCAAATATAAACCCGTGCTGCGGTTATACTCATTCATACGGTTGACAGAGTGTATAAATCTAGGCGTTCTAAATTTCTACCAATTGTTACTAATATAAGATTTAAATTTCTAAATCAAAAACGGCACTAAGTGGTTTATCCGTTTTGATGCTATAATATCACAGAAAGAAACACGACCAAGTAAATAAACCGACGCCCACGACAAACTTATAACATTAATTCCCTTTTGCATCCGTATTGAAATTATATATTTATACGAGTAGGTAGATAGATATCCCTTCATAGTTACTGTCTCGACTTAAGGTACGGCAGCCAAAGATCGGATGTGACGTAAAATCGAATGTGACTTAAGATCGGATGTGATATAAGATAGAATGCATTGAGTTATCGGTAATTACAGCGTTATCTTTTGCCTTGTCTCCCTTTATACTGCTATTAGGTCGATTGTGAAATAATTGTCAATTTCATAAAATTTTGGGGATCTAATCTTTCCTTCAAAACTTTGTTAGGATGTAACGATATAAATACGTCATTTTATTGCCTTTTACGTTAAGTTTATTAAATACACCCCTGATTTGTATACTTGGTTTAGGCCTAGGAACTCTGTGGATCAAGATCTGGACCTTCTGCCGTCTAACATCGGATAAAAAATACAGATTGCCTAAGTATTCATAAAATAAATCAGCGGTTCATACATATTTCATACCCAAATCCTACCAATATTATAAAAAAGAAAACTTTTTACTGCTAAGTATTTCTTACTTAATCAAGTCGAAATAGCTTAATTAATCTGGGTAAAATTAAGTACAGAAATACATTATAGTCTGGAAGAACTTGGACTACTTTTTACTTTAAAAAAATTAACTATGCTATATCATAAGAAAGTATCTGGGTGAAAATATGATTAATTTTCAAATAATACTACTATGAAAGCGAAAGTAACCTTGAATTTAAATAAAAAAACGATTTTCTTAGATTGATTAACATTTAAGTCTATTAAAATTAATAGCAACACAAAATGAGAAAAAAATGATTACTACTTCTCACTCACAGAAAAAATGTCCGATCTTCGGCGAACCTTTATTTTTTTTATGATATTGGAAGGCAAACAAGCAGACGTATTTACTGATGGTAAGAAAATCACGCCGCCTAGAGACACTAAAGATGGTAATGGTGCGTTGCCAACCTGAGGCCTGAGGCTGAGGGATGTTAGGCCTCGAGCAAAAGTAAGTTTACCGGCTACCTTACCCTCCGAACAGAAACACGTCATGACGGTATGGCGGCAGGAATAGGTAAGGCGGTGGTACCTATCCGGGCGAGTCGCTGCGAAACTCTACCACCTAGTTAGATGTCACGGTGTTAGTGACGGTAAGCCTATGCTCGCCTTTTACGAGCTGCCTGGCAAGGAAGGCAGATGGTCTATTCTGCAACGTAGCCCGGACTAACACGGGGATACCTAAATTCTCGACAACTAAGTTTTAATAGCGACAAGTGTCAAGCATTATTTTCATGTTCATTCGTCTTAAATATTTGTGTAGTGATTGATGTTGCTATACGACACAATGTGATTGGTGCGTGTATTTCAAGCTAGTGTCCAATATTATCATTGTGTGCGTGCTTCTCAATATGATTGAAATTGCATTAGTAATTACGTTTGAATTAGTGCCTACCCCCGCACTAAAAGTGCCCGGCGTTTTGTAAAAGAAATTAGCTCACGTGTCGACTCCTGTTTGTTTAATACCCAAAAAGCTGCAGACACTAAGCATATATCTATCTACTATCGCCAACCGAGCAATCGCAATTACAAACATATAGTTTTTTGGAGTCGGTTTATATTAATAGATAAATAATAATATTAACTCCAATGTTCTTGGCCCGATTTCACCAACTTCATTTTTATCTGAGAATAGCTATACCAGTAATAAAGTTATCCCTTACATTTACTCTCGTATAACTCAACTTCGGTGCGTTGCCAACCTGTGGCCGGGACGTTAGGCCTCGAGCAAAAGTAAGTTTACCGGCTACCTTACCCTCCGAACCGGAACACGTCATGACGTTATGGCGGCAGGAATAGGTAAGGCGGTGGTACCTATCCGGGCGAGTCGCTGCGAAACTCTACCACCTAGTCAGGTGTTACTGTGTTAGTGACGGTAAGCCTGCTCGCCTTTTACGAGCTGCCTGGCAGGAAGGCAGATGGTCTATTCTGCAAAGGAGCCCGGACCAACACGGAGAGTTGGAAAAAAAAAACTTGGACTAAAACCTATATCAGTTTGAGATATTTGATTGAATCAGGCGTTACTTTGCGGAAATCCATTATAAAAGATGTAAAATAAGCCTTTATTTTGCTAATTCCGCGTAAGCAGTGTAACCGTTGTGGCAAATAATCCTCCAAACGACACAGAATGTGACAAGCCTACGTCAGTTAGGCTTGTCACATTCTGCTTACGCGGAATTAGCAAAATAAAGGCTTATTTTACATCTTCTATATCAGTTTGGTAAAATTGGCTCTAAATAACCTTCAAGTCAGTTACAATTAACGTACAAAGGACACTAATTGATAAATAAATTAATTTCCCAATTAACTGATTAAACCAGTTCTTTCTTCAAGTTATTGTATTCTAAATTGGCATTCAGTTTTACTTTATTTTTGACTAGTTAGTCATAAAAAACAGAAGTTAGAAAAGTTAGTATACTTTAGTTATCATGTTATATGTGTTAGAAAAAAAGTATCTACACGCCCATATCCTTGAAGGGGTAGGCAGAGGCACAACCAGGGCAGCCACGACTAGCCAAAGACCTAAGTCCCTAAATGTGATAGGTGGCAAGCCTATCGCCAAGCGGGCACATATCCAATCCCGAGCAACTTTTTCATTTATAAGAAAATTTGAAATACCACATTTTTTTTTTGTTGCCCGACCAAGAATTCGAACCCAGGACCTCATGAAGTCAAGTCCAACACTTAGACCGCTAGACCACTGAGGCGATTATGTTTTAGAAATATCTGACTATCAAAATTCAGGAGAAAATAAAGGTAAATAAAAGCGGTCAAGTGCGAGTCGAACTTGCCCATGAAGGGTTCCGAAGCAACAAACATCATAACAGTCAGTGGTTGTAGTTTATTTTACTTCTACAAATTGCGTGATCGGATTTTAGAGGCGCTTTTGTTGGTGTGAAAGTGTCTACGTAACGTATTTATAAATCTTGTTTTACTCGAAATCTGCAAAGGTTCATAGAATAAGTATGTACATCTAAGATTACTTGCCAAGCTTCCACTTTGTATTCCTGAAAACTGTGGAATAAAATGACGAAACATTATTTATAGGTTATCTCATGGTTTTTTCAAATATACTTGAGGCTTGTAGTTTCGTAAGCACAAACATACATATCTTTGCTCCAAGTACCTTACGGAGAAGGCAGACAGTATCAAGTGCCAAATCTCACGATAATACAGACCTGTCCGCGCGATTTGATAGTGGAATGTCAACCCTGGTCACCCTGGGTACCTACATCCGTTTACATTTGCATTGTAAATCTGCTTTGTCAATCTTTAATCAGTGATTCTTTCCACATGACCGAACCAGCGGAGCATGCCCTTTTTCATTTTAACACAAACACTTGTTTCAACCCCACTCCTTCTCAGCTCTCACGATTACAAATGCAGTCAGCGAGCGTTACATCACAGGTTTTCCGTAGGGCTCTCATTTTCAACTTATCCTACTCTTATGCTATGTCTGGCATACTCAACTCTCGCTTCCATTCAACAGAATTATGGAAAGCGAGTCTAGCACTTTGACTCAAAACACGCTTTGAAATAGCTTACCCAGCGCTTCATTAACACTATTCCCTGTACACTCTCCTTACACACGGAAATATCCTGAACGTTTAAAAAAATCAATTGTAAAGCCTTTATTTAAAAAAGGGGATACTTCTGACATGAGCAATAATAGACCTGTAGTAGCTTTTATTAACTTTCTACAGACTTTTAATGATTATGATCAGCTCAACCGGAGGATAAATGATATTATACAAGAGCGTCTGTCAATTTGATGAATGTAATATCACAAACTTGAACAGCGCGAGGCTCAACTACGAACTGCTTTTTAACTTATGTAAAATGTATTGGATCACGGCTGTCACCCGTGAGGTGAAAATCTGCTGATACTGCAATGAATGAAAGCATATGATAGATGTACGGCTCAGCCCGTACATGCTGCCGGCCGCGAAGAAGGTGAGCGATAATATAAAATAATGATAGGTAATGGAAATACCGTAAGATTATTATTTGGCAGATGACAGTTGATGTAGGTACCTACTTGAAGATGGTACATGGTGATTCACAATATTTCCTTAAACCTAAATAAATACCATAAGATTATTATTTGGCAGATGTCAGTTGATGTAGGTACCTACTTGAAGATGGTACATGGTGATTCACAATATTTCCTTAAACCTAAATGAATAACAAGGTGATGGAACAATTATTCTTAAAACTAGGTGATTATATTTACAGTGCGAACGACATCGAACGATACGTTTGTTTAAAAAATGAGGGGGAAGTAGCCTTATTACTACTTGGTTCAGGAGCCACAAAATCACTCACACTATTGATCTGCTTTGAGTCACACTTTTTACACTTTTCACACTTACACTCACTACACTGCACTTCTGCACTTATTGTCCTGACCACAGAGCATTCTGGTCCCAGTGGTTGCAGCTCTATGGCTCCCCCTTCACCTGCACACCCACCTGCCTCTGGAGCTGGGGGTGCCTGACGCGTACCTACACGGTCAAAAACCCACGAGAAGTCCCAAAGTTAGGAGATTTTTTGGATTTCTTAGAAAATAAATTTACGACAATAGAGGCATCCAGAAAAAAATGTGATAGCAAAAAACCATTCGTGAAATATCATCAAAATCATCAGCCATCTGTGTCATCTAATGACCAACCAAGCAAAAATTATAATAAGCGACAAAGTTCAACCGGATGAAGTATTTCGCAATATCAAAACAATCACTATGTCAATTTTACTAAATTGTATCATAAATGTCCCGTGTGCAAAGTCAATGACCATCCGATTTTCCACTGTCATCAATTTCTATGTATGACTCCCTGCACTAAACGTGAAACAGTAGAGAAATCAAAGTTAAGCAAAAATTGTCTTTATTATCATAGAGGGAATGCATGCATTTCAAAATATCGCTGTCGGCAATGTAACGAATCACATAACACTCTCTTACATGAGGCTTTCGTACCAGGTCATAGGCCAATGACATCATTCTCTACCAAAATAACCACATCATCAGAATCAGAGCTTGGGCCGAAAGTACAGGTTACTGAATATGGTTTCTTACAGCCTATGGCCCGCAGTATCTGTAGTAAAAGGAAAATAACGAACACATTTCAAAATACCCAATCAGGTGAGAACAACAGGGGCCAATATAACTTCAACTTGGTACAAAAACCACAATTATTCAAGAGAACGGTGCCTGCCACTAAAATGTCAAAATCAGTTGACTGTCTGAAGACTCCCTTCATTGCTTTTCAATGCAACATGCATTCGAATTCCCGACTAAAGAACGGCCAACATAATCAATATTATTCCCTAGAGTCAAATACAAGAAATAATGTGTCATTTTTAAAATCAGTAGGTTATTATCAACATTATCATAAGTTACCAAATTCAATTATTATAAATAACAAAAATCAAACATCAAAATCTTGGTAATAATCGATACGACTAGACATAAATGTTACACCAGCATAGTTTAGTTTAAGTTGGCAGACACCAATTGGCGGTGGCAGGGTCCACCATGGATATCAGATCATAAGAAAAAGCAACCTATATATACAATCATTATTTCTCTACCACGAAAATTATCATAAAATCCAGATGAAATATACTCACAACTTTTAAAAAATGTTGTGTACCTAGCAAAAAGAATGTAGTAGCTTTTATTAACTTTCTACAGACTTTTAATGATTATGATCAGCTCAACCGGGGGATAAATGATATTATACAAGAGCGTCTGTCAATTTGATGAATGTAATATCACACACTTGAACAGCGCGAAGCTCAACTACGAACTGCTTTTTAACTTATGTAAAATGTATTTGATCACGACTGTCACCCGTGAGGTGAAAATCTGCTGATACTGTAATGAATGAAAGCATATGATAGATGTACGGCTCAGCCCGTACAAGACCTATAACATTAGTTCCAGTTATTTCTAAGATATTTGAAAAAATAGTTTATGAAAAGCTTTATAGTTAATTGGTAATTTTAATATATTAAAAGACAATCAACATGGATTTAGGAAAGGTAGATCTACAATTTATGCATGTTTTGACCTGGTAACAAAAGTAACTGAATGTCTAACCAATAAGGGGTATCCCCTTTCTGTATTTTTCGATATGAGTAAAGCATTCGATTTTATTTCACATAAAATTTTGTTAACAAAATTAGAAAAATATGGCGTTAGAGGTAAATCATTAGATTGGTTAAGAAGCTATTTATAAAACAGAAAACAGTTTTTTTTTTCTTTCTTTAAAATTTATAGAAAATTTATCCCAAGCACAGGGCAAGTGCTAAAATAAAAATACGTTGCGAGAAACGAAAGTTATGGCCATTCTAAAATGTGAATTTCATCTGTAATGATGAACTCATTTGGTGGGTACTCAGAATTGTGTATCTATAGGACATAACTACCCGCGTTAACGGGTTAGAAAGGAATTAAAAATTTCGCCACGGGACTTGAATCCTCAGTAGCTCAATTGGTTAGAGCATTCGTCGGCTTGAGACGAAAAGTTACAGGTCAAATCCTGTCTGGGGCGAAATTTTTTTTCTTTCTTTAAAATTTATAGAAAACAGTGTGTTGAAATAACAAAAATTTGCGGGATCCGTAGAAATGTCTATACTTCAAATTATCTTTTTAATAACTTCGGTGTACCACAAAG
The DNA here is from genome assembly GCA_002245475.1 of Calephelis virginiensis. Classification (NCBI taxonomy): domain Eukaryota; kingdom Metazoa; phylum Arthropoda; class Insecta; order Lepidoptera; family Riodinidae; genus Calephelis; species Calephelis virginiensis. The sequence goes on from NJDC01003371.1 coordinate 12,077, forward strand.
TAGTGTTCTAGGTCCATTACTTATTTAATTTATATAAATGATCTGCCTGATGCTATTAAGCATAATTCAATATTATTTGCTGATTATTACACTTCTCATCAAATGCAAAAGTAAACTTGACTTAAAATAGGAAACATCTGAAACTTTATCCAAAGTCTCAAGGTGGCTTGATGAAAATAATCTTAAAATAAACCTTTCCAAGACAAAATTAGTAAAGTTTGAAGCACATTATAGGGCAGCTAAGAGTGAGATATTTTTCTAAATAATATTAATATTGAGAATGTAGATTCTACTAACTTTCTAGGAATAAAAATTGATAAATTTTGTAATTGGAAACATCATATTGATTCGCTTTGTAATAAACTTGATAGAATTGTGTATGTTTTGAGAAGAATGAGAGAAGTGGCAAGCTTAAACGCGTCTCTTTTGGCCTATCATGGATATGTTTCCTTAGTTCTACAGTATGGCATCCCTGTTTGGGGCAGTTCGGTGGATTTGATTAGAATCTTTAGAGTTAAAAAAAAGTGTATACGAGCCATATGTAGTATTAATCAATTGCGTTCTTGTAAACCACTTTTTAAATACTTAAAAATGTTACCTTTACCTTGCTTTTATATTTTGGCTGTATGTGTATTCGTGAAAAAACATCGAAGTTGCATGTGCCTAGTCAAAAACTTAATATTTATAAAAATAATGTGTACTGTAGTCAATTCGTATATATAACAAAAGTCCTGATAGTCTTAAATCACTGCCTTTAAAAAAGTTTTGAAAGAAGCTATTTGACTTGTTGTTAGATAAAGCTTACTATAGTGTAAACGAATTTTTTGCAGAAAAATTTAATAGAAAATTATTTTTTTTAAAACTAATTTCATAGCAAATAATATTATATCCTTGGTTGACGAGGAGTTTGTTTCGCCGTTTCTTCTCCTGACGGCTTGGAAACGGTGGTAGCTTATGGTAGTTAGGGGTAAACCTAATTATATTTTAAAATTTTGTTCAAATATTTAAAACATAATACTCGTATGTAAATCTTAATAATAAATTTGTATAATTTTAAAGATATTTGCACACCATAATGTGGTAGAATATGTTGGTATTAACAAATATCTTTTGTTACAGCTTTTAACACACTTTTTGGCAAATAAATTTCATTTTTCAAATAATTAAACTAGTTATAAATATATTAAGTAATTGGCATAAAAGTTAAAATGTATGTAGTTAAATAATATTTTTATATTA
>NJDC01003372.1:6583-26115 GCA_002245475.1 Calephelis virginiensis
GTCTGCCCGTGTACATTCATCCACATATGCATAAACGTAATAAATAAATCCTATTATTAATATTATAAATGCGAAAGTTTGTAAGTATGGATGTATGGATGTTTGTTACTCTTTCACGCTCGAATGGCTGAACGGATTTGTCTGAAATTTGGAAGACAGATAGATTGTGACCTGGATTAACATATAGGCTATTTTTAATCCCGATCGCACACCGGGTTTCTGTGAAAACGCGGGCGAAGCCGCAGGTAGCAGCTAGTAAAACAATAAATAAAGTTGGTTAAATACGATGTTAAAATACTCAAGAAAAAGACTTAACATGTATTGTTTGCCTTTCAATAATAAAAGAAGATGCGTTGTTATCCTTTAAGCTAATATATTAAAGAATGTAATGGAAAATTTCTAATAATATAAATAAATAAAGTTGGTGAAATACGATGTTAAAATACTCAAGAAAAAGACTTAACATGTATTGTTTGCCTTTCAATAATAAAAGAAGATGCGTTGTTATCCTTGAAGCTAATATATTAAAGAATGTAATGGAAAATTTCTAATAATATAAATAAATAAAGTTGGCGAAATACGATGTTAAAATACTCAAGAAAAATACTTAACATACGTATTGTTTTCCTTTCAATAATAAAAGAAGATGCGTTGTTATCCTTGAAGCTAAATATATTAAAGAATGTAATGGAAAATTTCCAACAAATTTTATTGTTGTATTTTTCGAGAGAGATTTAAATTAATTAAAGTATACTTGCATATTTTTAAATTAAATTATAAAACATGTTTTTAATTAATGTTATTTATGTGAGAATAATGTGTTTTCATTACTCAATATTAAATAAATCGAACCATAGACTAAATATTTTGATTGTGGAAAAATACATTCAGACTAATTTCTAAGTTGTAAGAAATATAAGTCTCCTATAGATACGAAGAATGTTGATGGCGCAAGCATAAATTATATAGCGAAATGCAGAGGTAATTGTTGTTAATCTGGACTAGTCGTTGCAGGACACTACCCGTCTCACCACGAAAAAATTGATGTCCCTTTAACTAAACACTGGTGGTGATTCTGCTGTTCACAAACTAAACTTATTTTAGATGCATGCTATCTTTCTCAAATGAAACAAAAACAAAAGAGATGGAACAGTTTAGACGTGTCAGATTGGTGCGGACATGTCTAATCGTGATGTTTTTAATCAACATTTTCCGAGTGATAGATTAAACGTCTGTAGAAATGACGTGTACGGTCTAATTTGACAGCACTAAAAGTGTCCTGTCTCCTTCTGTTACTTTCATTGAAAGAAGACAGGGACAACTTAAAATTAGTTTAGTGAGTGCACAACAAAATTACCACCAATGTCTAAAATTAACAACCAAACAATAAAATGCTTCAATTTTACAACAATCCAATTAGATTAATTCATGTTAAACAAGTGTCTAATTTTTTTGTAGTAAAATGGTGTAATTCGAGTTTGTATGACCAATAATGTAGATTTTACACCAGAGAAACGATATAATATAATATATATATATATATATATAATTGTCGCCTCTGTGGTCTAGCGGTCCGGATGTTGGACTTGACTGCATGAGGTCCCGGGTTCGAATCCCGGGTCGGCCAACATAAAGAAAATTGGATTTTTCCAATTTTCTAATTAAAAAAAATGTTGGTCGGGATTGGAAATGTGCCCGGTTGGCGATAGGCTTGCCACCTATCACATTGTGGGACTTAGTGTCTTCGGCTAGTCGTGGGTGCTTTGGTTGTACCTCTGCCTAACCTTCGGGGATATGGGCGTGAAGATACTTTTAGAAACGATATAATGATTAGAGCCCTTACCATGAGTGTACGGCATTTCAAGTTCACCATGCTCTCTACTGTCTGTAAGTTTTTGTATATATTTGTATTATTTGTATAAAAACTTTAAATAGCACCTCTTATTGTTATCTAAGAGAAACACATTTTTAGACCAAAAGTGTCAAAGTTTTTAACACGTAACTTACTACCGTACGTAATCTATACAAACTCTTCAAGCGGATAGGTACTTGTCATTCATATTTAGAATTGACAAAGAGGGTTTGAAGTTTTGGCGCCAGTCATGCCACATATCTTTCGTTATTATTGAATTTCGTCCATTATTGTTGTTAGTAGGTGTTAAAGATACTAATAATAATGTACAAAACAAAATATAAGATGCATATTTTTAATTTTCTTATAAAAATAACGTTGCCTGGAATTGGATACGTGCCCGGTTGGCGATAGGCTTGCCACCTACTTGTGGGACTTAGTGTTGAAGATACTAGTTGTGGGTGCCCTTTTTGTGCCTCTGCCTAGTTCTGCGGGAATATGGGCGTGAAGATACTTTTTAGTATTAAAGATACATCACTCAATCCCGAGGATCATTGCGACTTAGGTGATCGTAACCACATCTATTATTTATTAAACCTACATAAGAATGAATATATGTATAATGCACTTGCGATTTAACAGCTTAATATCGTGAATGTTTTTTAATTAAAGCTCACATAAAAGTCTACTTCTGTTAAGTTCTTGTTTAAGTACTAGGTTAAGTATATTTCTTCTGCTTCCGGGCAAAATCTAGTCAGGTCCCTCTACCATGATCATCTTGCTTAGAATATCGTGTATACGTTGACTAAAATTTGTCAATTTTGGTGACAATCTTACATTTTTATTCAGTTAAAGTGAACAAGTGAATTTAAGTCAAAGCCAATCAAATTCCAAAGTTTCATTTCGTTTATTTTTATTTTTGTTTTTTTGTTTATTATGTTTATTTTTGTTTTTTTTTCGTCTATTATTAGTTAGTTGTGGTTTGTTTACATTATTTTTTATTTAAGTACCGTCAGTAACTAACAACCAAAGTATGTATTCTATTATAGAAAACAAGCTGTTGCCTGCGGCTTCGCCTACTTTTTCACAGGAACATGCAGCCCATATGTTAATTCAGGTCACAATCTATCTTTGTTCCAAATTCCAGACAAATCCGCTCAGTCATTCGAACGTGAAAGAGTAACAAACGTACATACATACTCACAAACTTTCGAATTTACAATATTAGTAGGATAGAATTACGAGAGTTTACTTTAAAAATCGAGAAACTAATCTTTGTTCTCTCTATAATTTATGGAACCCTAAAACTTAATTAGATTTTAAGTACTAATAATTTAACTAGATTAATCGATAGGAAACCATTATGATAGCCATGATGACATCTAAGCGTAGGCGTTGCATAAATTATAGACAATTAATATGTATCAGAGCGATTGCTGTTTAGCGATAGAAGTTATTTAAAACCAAAATATGCACATACTTAAGAAAGACATCTGCACATACATATTTTAAAAGAACGTTAGTGTTTAACGCCCGATTCTCATACTCTATAAACAAGTCATTTTGCTTTCGAATGGTAGTTTTATGCACGAATAGTAAAAAATCTAACTAAGGTTATCGCCTTTGAACTGAAACATTTTGTGTAACTATGAGCAACGCTTCGTCACTTTCAGGGTAAATACCAATGGTTGTACTAACGGTTACAGTTTCGTTTTTTATAGAAACCGAGCTTAAATCTGAATCATTTGAATTTTTTTTAGTTTCAATGTACTTTATTACTAAATTTATTTGAGAAAAATTATAAATCATCCTGTTTTTAACGAACTGCGTATATCTAAAATGACTTTATGTTTTTGGTGATTTAACTAACATTTATAAATGTATAAAAGCAAACGTACGTACCTGAACAATCCTTTGTATTTTTGAATTTTTTCGTAAAACCAGCAACTAAACGAAAAATTTTACCTTCAAAAAAACTAGTTTTAATATTACCTAAGTCGTTTTAAGAAAAATATTGGACTCTGACGGTTAATAAAATTTCAGTGAGGCAAGGAAAAAAAACCTACTTTCAAACGATAAACAACTACCCGAATATGTTCATCCAGTGAAAAGTTTTTTTTTTTCATGGTATTAGAAGGCAAACAAGCAGACAGATTTCTTGATGCCAAGAAACGCCGTCTAGAGACAAAGAAAGTGGTTTTCGGGCTGGGCACTCTGCTCGGCCCACAAAGTTCGGTGAAGTTGTAAAAAATCGTAAGATTAGCAACAAGTTAGTCATTCAAAAACAAAAAAAAAAGAAAGTGGTACTGGTGCATTGCTAACCTGAGGCTGGGATGTTAGGCCTCTGGTAAAAGTAAGTTTATTAGATAACTTATTATTCGAACCGGAACACATCAACGGCAAGCACTGATGGTAGCAATAATTAAGGCAGTATTATCAATCTGGACAAGTCGCTACGAAGCTCTACCACCTGGTCAAATGTCACAGTATTATTGACGGGAAGCCTATGCTCACCTTTAACGAACTGCCAGGCAGGAAGGCAGATAGTATATACTGCAAAGGAGCCCGAACCAACATGGGGAAGTTCTAATGTAACGAAAAATATGTTGTCAAATTAATAACCTCTTATTTTGGAAGTGAGATAAAAAACTGACTTCGGATTTTGAAAACTCTCAGTATAATAAAAAAAAATGAGTAACCAAAATGTATTTGTTACAAACTTTCATATGACGGACCATAAGCAGCAGTAACCTTGAGAGTTACTATAGTGACAGAGCGCAGCAACTTGCTCAGGTATGGATCAATCACCGGCTTACATATTCCTGCCACCATAAAAACTCTGTCATGTTCCGATCTGGAGGGTTGGTTAGCCTACTTGCACTATTGGCTTTACACCCTGGCCAAAGGTCAGCGGCGCACCTATAACATCCATGGTGTCTACATGCCATGATTGCATGTTTGTCTCTTACGATTAAGAGATTTACCTGATTGTTACAGAAAAAAATTAAATAGAACAAACGTGAAAGGCTATTATCGGAAAATTTAAGAGTTCTAATTCGTCCATTTTTATATCAACTCATTTATATTAATCTTTTAGTAGAAGATCCGAACCTACATCGACTTACATCGAGCTGATAATAAAATATAACATATTTTAAAGTCAAGTAGGTAAGTATATTAGCGATCATATTAAAAGTGGGTTAAAATGGGTAGTTGAAAAATCGGAAGCATGAAAAACATTTTTAAAATAATTAAAAATATTCGGTTCAGGATTTGTTTATGCAACATATTTTTAATTTGATCGCTAATATATTTTACTTTTTCAAGCAACCCTATATATTAAAATAATTTTTTTTTTATGATAATGGAAGGCAAACAAGCAGACGGATATCCTGATGGTAAGAAATTCACGCTGCCTAGAGACACCAAAGGTGGTAATGATGCGTTGCCAACCTGAGACCGGGATGTTAGGCCTCGAGCAAAAGTAAGTTTACCGGCTACCTTACCCTCCGAACCGGAGCACGTCAACGGCAAGCATTGGACGTTATGGTGGCAGGAATAGGTAAAGCGGTGGTACTAGTCCGTGCGAGTCGCTGCGAAACTCTACCACCTAGTGGTAAAACTAGTAACATTGTAATAAAACTGCACACATGTTGATATTTTTTTTTCTATTGTCTACTTGGCAATCCAGATAAAAACAACCGGCAACCCACGTTCTGCAACTTGGTCTTTTACCTACTTTAATTCGGGATAAAAACTTAATATTGCACCAATTAATTAATAAAAACATTAAAAAAAAGAATGGTATAACATTTTGTAGGCTACCCATTTTAATATATTTTCTGATATACTAAATTTGGTATAAAACTAGTCTCATCCCATTATCAGCTCGGTGTAGGTCGATAACTTCGGATCTTAGACTATTTGGTCGTCATTAACCTTGTGTGTGTATGCCAAACTCCATCAATTGGAGGAGCCATCTCAATTGGTTCAATAAACAGCTTTAAAATTGATAAGCAAAATTCTACCTGGACTACCTTGGTTACATAACAAGTTAAATAAAAGTTTCTAAAAACTAACATTTCTGACCTAGAACTTGAATAACGACTTTCTTTTTCACCGACTACGTCATTAAATCAATAACACAATGAAATATTATCAATTTAATAAAACCCGTAATAATTTCAGTAGCCGAGAATATAATTTTGGGAAATGCCAAATGAAATCGGAAGTATTCTATCATTGTTGTAATTCACCATGATTTATTATCGCGTGTACAACAAATTGTCGTAAATTCACAAGGCAGATACTAAAACGATAATTGTTTGAACATTTTGTTATCGTTATTTATAATAACCACCTAACCCTTTAACATGCGAAATTTTATAAATAAATAAATATTCCTGAACATATTTGTTCCTTTCCTGGAAAGTAAGCAAATTATATGCTTGTGTTATGGTTATTAGTCAATGATACTGATACATAGAAATACTTAAATAGATATAGGAATAAATTTAATAAACACCCAAATCCGGAAATGCAGACATCTAAATTTTCATCACACAAATGCCTGCCCCCGTCGGGAATCGAACCCAAGCCTCACGGAGGATCGGTGTAATTAGGCGTGTACGCTAGCCACTCGACCAACGATTGTTTGATATTACAAGAAACACTGCTTTTTGATATTACAAGAAAGAAAACATTTATTAACAAGCTAAAACTGACCTCATTTAACTAAAAAAAACAACAGAAATCTAATCTAACTCTAAACACGTATGTAGTGTTTTGGCGCCATCGAGAGAAAAGATGGTCGAAGTTTTTTCATAATTATTGAATTTCGTGTTGATATTGAGTGAAATTAGTCAATTTTGGTGGCATTTTGTACAATTTTGTTTAGTGAAAGTGCAAAAATGAAATAATCATTAAGAAATTAGCGTATCGTGTATTTCTTCGTTGCCGCCAAATCTCATTCATGAGCTTGTGTAAAAAGGCTACCGCTTTACCCAAGAGCCTGACATGACTTCCTGACGCCTTATGACTGATGACTAATTGAAATTGATATAAAATTTTATGTAAATTTCTACTTGACTAATGGCTAAATACTAACGTGAAGGCCAAAACCTAAAGAAAGAAAGAAAGAAACACTTATGTACAAAAAAGTGACAATAAGATATAGAGAGAGTGTGGTAACACGAGTCTGCAAAGGAAAACCTTTGTTGAGGCTTAATCTACCTAGATAATGGTTATCAGCTTTCCCCGTCTGACACATACATAAATATAACATAAATTCAGACGTATCGCCTCTGTGGTCTAGCGGTCCGGATGTTGGACTTGACTACATGAGGTCCCGGGTTCGAATCCCGGGTCGGCCAACAAAAAGAAAATTGGATTTCTTCTTTTCCTATTCCAATTTTCTAATAAAAAAAAATGTTGGTCGGAATTGTAATTGTGCCCGGTTGGCGATAGGCTTGCCACCTATCACATTGTGGGACTTAGTATCTTCGGCTAGTCGTGGGTGCCTTGGTTGTACCTCTGCCTACCCCTTCGGGGATATGGGCGTGAAGATACAGACGTATTTTTTAAGAAGTCAGTAAACAAAGACATGGCTGTCCTGATAGTAAGAGACAACCGTAATTCATAGATACAATAGATTCCATAGACGTTTCTCTGTCCTTTGGGCCTGTTGTGAAAATCTACTAGCTACTCTACACTCTAGACCGGTACATGAAATAGTGATTATAGCGACAGGAGTAGGTAAGACAGTAGATCCTTACTTTGTCAAGTTTCTGCACAACACTCAACGATTAGAGGATTTGACTTGTTTTTTTATATTTGATTTAAATATTACATAAATCCAGACGTATTTTTAAGAAGTCAGTAAACAAGGACATGGCTGTCCTGATAATAAGAGACAACCGTAGCTCATAGATACAATAGATTCCATAGACGAGTCTCTGTCCTTTGGGCCTGTTGTGCAAATCTACTAGCTACTCTACACTCTAGACCGGTACATGAAATAGTGATTATAGCGACAGGAGTAGGTAAGACAGTAGATCCTTTGTCAAGTTTCTGCACAACACTCAACGATTAGAGGATTTGATTTGTTTTTTAGATTTGATTAGTTTTTTTCTGAGCGCATCCCATTCTTTGCATTTCTAATAGGTGATGACCAAGTATGCTTTATTCGATTTATTGTTATTGCAAAAAGATAATATTTCAAAAAGTTAGTGTTGATTTATTACAACTCTCACAATAAATGCTGCAAGGAATTAGTTATTCTAACCTTTTAAACATTTGATTACTTCAAAATCACTCGGTATGTTTTTATAATAATTATCGATACTGAGGGATTTTGAAGTCCTTTACTCCCTTTTGAGACACTTTTGTTTATTGATCGACAATTCTTGGTATTGATAGTATTTGTTTCCAAATGAATTCGACTTGAATAAGTTGACTTTGAATAATCGTTGACAAAACTACCTATATTGTAGTGTAGCTAAAAACTGTGTCGATATCGACAGCTTTCAAAAAAACTGCATTAAAATTGATCAATTCGTTTAAAATTTATAATGCTACAAACATACACACACAGACACATCAAACTCTTTTTCCGTCGGGGATTAAAAGCTTAACCTCCAAGAAAGGACAATTACCCTATATATATTATCTACTAGCGTGGAATATTTATTTGTGTGGAGTAGTTTTAAAAACTTTAAAAGAATTGCATACCCCGAAAAAAAAACGAATCTGCAAGATCTCTAGTTTTGCAGATTTACACTGTCACTGGCAGCGATTTGGATGGTAAAAATAACAACTTTTAGATTTCACCCCGTACCATCCATCCTACCATTCATCTTCTGTATATTGCCATTAGTTTTTTTTCTAAAATCTATTATATTCGGTAGTGTTTTCAAAATATACTTAGGGAACTTCAAATAAAAGCTTACTCATTTTTAAACTTTAAATACTGGTGTTACAACTGTTCAAGGGGGACGAAGATAATTTTTCATTAACCGTCAACCGCCTAGTTGTTTGCTACTTATTTCACAAAAAACATAACCTTAGCTAAGAAAGCAAATTCTAATACAAGATGTCAATGACATGTTAGGCCATATTAATAACCAACCTCTGGTTAGTGATGAAGAAAATTAATTTCGAAATATGGATCATAATTTGAAATTCCAGGACTATTTAATTGTAGGGTTCACGTCGTAAGTGTAATTAAGTGACAAGTGTACCATAAAATCGCTTATTTTACTGCATTTTAACGATAAGGCACATTGCTTTTATTCCACTGACCAGAATTCGAATTATTGTTTCTGACACTCGCTATAACAATCTGTTTTTATGAGGAACAAAACCATCAAAGTGTTTTCAGCTATAAACTTAAAGTGCATACAAAGTAGATTTTAATTGTTAATGTTGGATCTTGGAATAATGAACGATCATTGATATTCTTGGGCTTTGAGGGTAATAAAATAAAAGGTTTTATAGAATGGTTTCGAGTAGGTCTATTTGTTTGTGTGGATTTTTACTGTTGTGGAAGGTGATATGACTAATTTGTTAGGTCTACTCTGTGGTCTAGCGGTCAGAGTGTTGAACTTGACTTCATGAAGTCCCAGGTTTGATTCCGGTGTCGGGCAACAAAAGAAAATGTGGTTTATCCAATTTTGTAATTAAAAAAATGTTGCCTGGGATTGAATGTATGTCCTTTTGGCGATTGGCTTGCCACCTATTACATTGTGGGACTTAGTGTCTTCGGCTAGTCGTGGGTGCCCTGGTTATGCCTCTGCTTACATCTTGGGTTATATGGACATGAATATACTTTTTGTTAGGTCTCTTCGGAGTTTTGCTAAATTACAAATACATATAATATAACCCAAAATACTGAGCGTAAAGAAATACAGGGATATATACATATACATACTTATTTGCATTAAGTTAAAGGCTCGTTAATTCTAGTCTAGAGTAGTTAAGTTGTGGTGAGTACGAAAGCGAAGCAAAATAGATAGAGAAAGAGAGTAAAATAATTTACATAACAGTATAAAATATATCAAGAAAAGACTTTCTGCTTATCACCAACCTGTAAAAGCCTAGTGACTTAAAAGGTAGATAATGATATTTCTGGAATAGTTTCTGTTTAGTATAACCGTTACCTTTATATCTTAATAAAATATTTTATTGAATATTAAGCACCTTAAATTATGTTTGATTACATAAAATCTAAAACCAAAAGACAACATTATTATCACAACAAGATAAAACTTCCTACACGCTATAAAATTAAAAATATTGTTAGCGGAAGTTTATAATAAACGTTTTTTGTGGCATAATTTATATCGCACATGGAAAGAGTTACAACTCTGACATTATAAGGTATATAGAAGATTTATTTACTTAGCCAAAGAACAAGTTACATAAGTCGAATCTAATCTTAAAGTAATCAAATTATATGACGGTAAAATGCATGTTACTAATGGTTCTAATACATAGAAATATTTATACAGATACCAGAAAAAAAATGAACTCCAAGTTCCGGAAATAAAGATATCTAAGTGTTCACAACTTAAATGCCTGCCCTCGTCGGGATTCGAACCTGAGCCTCGGGTTTCGTCAGTATGATAAGGGGTGTGCGCTAGCCTCTTGACTATCGAGGCGTTCAAAGAGGTGTAAATATACGATATAATTGTCAAGATACGTAATTGGACTGCTATAAGAAGATTTTTATATGATACGAAGCCTTCATAAACTAGATTCAAAAGTCATTACTTCTTGAATTTCCCTTTCATACTGCATGGAGATCGGATACCATTTAATTGATCCAACTTATTTCGGAATGACAAAACAATCTTTGGTCCAGAGACACATGCATTGCGTATTTATTTAAAACTGTTTCAGAATATTGTGTTACTCATGCCGCATTGATCAGTGAATGAATTTAAATATCGTTATGTCCTTTGGTACTTCAGAACAAGATTGTGGGTAGAGATATCTCGTTTAGTTAATTTATTTTCCTCGGGGAGGTGTCTAATGACCTGCTGCGTGTGGCCTGACATTCTTATCGAGCAAAGGCACTTCGATAATATTTTTGAATATTGATGTCAATAACATATCAATGTACAGTATATTTATGTTAATTTGGATAATGAAAAACTAAAACTTACTTAAAAACTAACGCTGAAAATCGAATCTAAAATACTTGTACTGTTGTCGTAAATCCATACATTTTGGCATTAACAAAAACTACTAAAGGCAGTGAAAATGATAATGATAATTTTGTGAGTTTAAATTTTGCGACTGGACTTAGATATTAAAAGCAATAAAAATATAATTTTAATGAACTTGAAAGATATACAAAAATACATGATTTGAAATTTTGAATTTGAAAATGGAAATATATGATTTTGTACATTTTTCAAAACCCAAAGCACTTTTTATTGTACACTAGCTGTTGCCCGCGGCGTTGCCCACGTGGTTACTGGTCCCACAGGAATAATTTTTCGGGATGAAGACTATCCTTTAGGCAATATTACGTTAATCCAAGTGACCCTCTATGTGTGTGCCAAATTTCATGAATATCGGTTCTGCAGTTTTTGCGCGAAGGAGTAACAATCAAACAAACATACAAATTTTCGCATTAATAAGATATCATTTAGGTTAATAATAAGAATTTATCACGGGTAAACGTGTTTGTATGAAAAGGGTAATTAATGTGAAGGAAGCCATACAGGTTCGTCAGGATCGTGAGGTCTGGCACTCGATACTCTGCCTACCCCGTAAGAGACTTGGCGTGAAGATATATGTGGATCACGAGTAACTGCGATTTGTAATAAAAAGATATACATTGTACAAAAAACTACTACTATCTAACTTTTTTCCAAATGGATAATCAATATTCCTACTTTGTTAATAAACATGTATCCTTTTTTAAATGTTTTAGTATCAATGTTAGGGTGTTTGAGTTATATTTAAATGTTAAAATTATAACACAAAAAGATTTATTTTAGTTTTCTGTCCAACATTTGCGACAAACCCTTATTAGATATCCACTTAACGTCGCCAGGTCAAAGTTGGTTACACCAAGCATCCAGTTCTTCCCTGGTGTTTCTTTTTTCTCCTTTTGTAATTCAATAAAGAGTTTAAAACCAATAGTGTAAAGAACATTGTTCTCGAACATTATTGATACGGGATATGACAATCTTTGAAGATGCTTTCCATTTTCAGAAATAATGCCTACGTACCTGTCGTAAAATCGTGACGAGGAGTTAGAGCATAATCAGTTAAAGATTAAAGGTGGTGTTTTATTTCTGTCTAAAATGAAACTTTTCATTATTTTTAAGGTTTGTAATAATTTGTCCCAAGTACTAGAAGAGGGCTAAATTTAAATTACTTATGAAATATTGATTTAAGCTCATTTAGAATGCAGTTTTCGAAAGTATAATTTAACAAAATGGTTCATATGAAGATTTCTGCGATAACTTGTACCATTTTTTTATATCTTTGAATCTATGCATAGCTTTGTTACTTTGCACAAGGGCTAAGATACATGCACAAGCATTATTCTCACACTAAAGCTTTGTACAATAATATGTAGTCAAAGTAATATCAACCAATTACGATATTTGTTGAAGACAAAAATAATGTTGAAGAAACAATTAAAATAAGAGTTTTATGCGTTAGAGAGAGAGTGACGAAAAATAATCGACATTATAAATATTTCTTTTACCTAGGATGCGAGGTCTGCTATAATCTTATATTTGAAATTGTCATGTCACAATGTTAATAACCCTACTCCTCCAAAACGGCTTTACTGATTTTCATCAAATTACATACACATATTCAGTATGTCTGAGAATCGGCTACTATCTATTTTTCATACCCTTAAGTGATAAATGTGGCTACTTCGATTGATTTAGTTCTTTTAACTAAAATAAACTGTAAAAAATTAAAATGTCAAAACAACATTTGCCCGGTCAGCTAGTAACACTTAAACTTATTGTAACCCAATCGTCAAGAAGAAGAAAGAAAGAAGAAGAAAAAGAAAAGAAAAAGAACCTTATCGTAGTTACATTAAATAAAATACAAACACATTATTACAAATAATCACCCATACCGATCACACTTGCCAGATAAAATTATATCTTTATATTTTAAAAACTATTCCGTATAAAATATTTAAACCATACAGTACATTTAAAAGACGTTAATAGCGTTGAAAAGGCAGGTCCGGAGTGAATAAAATAAAAAAATTAAAAATAAAACACACGTGTCCCATCCGAGGTGTAAAATAAACAGTCCGAGTCGCCATTAAGACCCGGTCCTGCAGTTGTATTAATTTGTATTTAAGTGTATTGAACAAGATAAAATAAATATATGAGTACGATTGGTTGGGTCACGCTGTATTACGTATCGATATACCAGTTTGTATGAAATGGCTATTGTTATTGGTTTGAATATATTCTTGTGTAAGGTTGAGTTTGGTTTTTAAACATGATTAGCAATATTTCAATATTAGGATAATTAAAAACCACTAATAATACATTTTGAAGTGAAAACTTCTTTAGCGGCGTTGCGCATTTTTCGGAGTTGGTAAAACTTTTAAACTCGCATCAGGACACGTGACCTGATTCGTAAGACAAAAATTCGTAAAACATCGCTGGGCGCTTGCGCGAATAAGACGGCGCAGGGCGCTTGCGCGGATGTTCGTGTTGTCATGTTTGTGTACGATAGCGCAATAAATGAATATTGTATTCTACCACATAAATGATAGTACTTTCGTACTGATGATTAAAGCAATTATTCCCTAACCATTCCAAAATATCAAAAATGCACAACGTTGATATATTCAAGTTTTCAATTCTGCCAGCACTCCCGGAGTGCAACCCGTCGTTTTTTTTTCTTTTTTTAATGCCTAATGTGTTATTAACTTCGCACTTTTACATTTACTTTACTTTACTTTATCTTCATGCCCATATCCCCGAAGAGGTAGGCAGAGGTACAACCAGGGCACCCACGACTAGCCGAAGACACTAAGTCCCACAATGTGATAGGTGGCAAGCCTATCGCCAACCGGGCACATTTCCAATCCCGACCAACATTTTTTTATTAGAAAATTGGAATAATCCAATTTTCTTTTTGTTGGCCGACCCAGGATTCGAACCCGGGACCTCGTGCAGTCAAGTCCAACACCCGGACCGCTAGACCACAGAGGCGATCACTTTTACATCGTTACCGGATTTCGTGGCCGTGCAGACTGCTCAGCCCGAGATATCATTATTTATACAGCTTGGATTAGGTTCTTAACTGGTACTGACTTAGGGCTGTTATTCGAGATTTTAAGAGACCAAACCTTGACTTTGTGCCACATCGTCATAAAGAGTAAGAAGTTTTCGTTGCCACGCCCGGCCACGATGTAGTGTAGTGTCTTGTGTGTGAGTATTTGAATGGGAGGCTCGCGTTGGTTGCCATTAAAACTGGGTACCCTTAAGTAGATGGGGACGTCCGTGATTGGTGCGTAGTCTCACGCGGACGCTAGCACTGGATTTAGCCATTATTTCTAAACAACGTTTTGGATATCCCTTTGAAATATAGCACTTTTTTGGTTAATTTGAGATTGTGATGTATGTTTTCATTGCATACATGTAACTTAGAGTACTATACTAATATTATATGCTTCGGCTTTACACTTTTTAATCTTTTTACACTTTATGCTTTTATTTTTAAAGTGGCAGACCGAGTATAAATTTAAGCGAAATGATTAATTATGTAATAACAACTCTATATAGATATCTTTAAAATACATTCGGATTTCCGAAGCTTGACGAATATAGTCGAAGCGCATAATTTAAATAGTACTAATATACGTACGACTAAAATATTTTTAACTATAGTTGGGAAGGTACGCTTAACTCTCGAGTATCCTAAAATTTTACATAAAGCAGTAGTTCTGGATAGTTACAGTTTTGGCATTTTCAAATCAAGAATGAATATTCTGCGTTAAACATAGTATTTCTCTAAGGAATGCGAAGCCATTAATCTTAATGGCTTCGCATTACTAAAAAATAAAAAAAACATTATTTACATTATTTTACATTATTAAAAAAACAAAAAAAAGTATCTTCAAGCCCATATCCCTGAACAGGTTGGCAGAGGCACAACCAGGGCACCCACGACTAGTCGAAGACACTAAGTCCCACAATGTGATAGGTGGTAAGCCTATCGCCAACCGAGCACATATCCAATCCCGAGCAACTTTTTATTTTATTAGAAAATTGAAAATACCACTTTTTCTTTTTGTTATCCGACCCGGTATTCGAACCCGGGACCTCATTAAGTCAAGTCTAACACTTGGACCGCTGGACCACAGAGCCGATTAAACATTTAAAAAAAATATTAAATAAATATTCTGCAAAATCGCATCCAAAGTTTTTCTTTTTTCTGAAATACAGAATGTACTAATAGTACAAATCTTTAGGATGCTTTAATGGTTTTTGGTTGAAATTAATTACACATAACCTAAATGATCTGCTTGTCTTTCTTGTGAATATACAAGATACGATATGATTCCACCTTCGAACTTCTTACATTTCACTTTTCACCTTCTTTACTTCTTATCGGATGAGATAAGGATTGTCATATCATTTAATTTGTATCAAAAATTGTAAGATAGCATTTTCAAATGTTTTACGAAGCGGTCGGATTATTTTTTTTTTTTATTTATTAAAACGCTAGCTTTAATAGCGTGTAAAATTTTAATAAGATATTTTAATAAGAAGATAAAATCAAAATAGCATACATACCGCATGTATGTTATATCCATAGTGGTTTTATGTAAATTCATTTTGTCGTTCTTAAGTAAAAGGTAACAAACACAAACAAATTTTGGCGTCTGTAATAGAATAGATAAATAGAGGAATTTTTTTTTGAATGACTAACTTGTTGCTAATCTTGCGATTTTTTGCAACTTCACCGAACTTTGTGGGCCGAGCAGAGTGCTCAGCCCGAAACATCATTATTTAGATGGATTGGGCTGTTACCTACAACGCCAGCACCAAGGGCTGTCTCCCGGGAGACCGTACCTCGACTTGGTGCTGCGTTCTAGTTACTGGGTGGACATGGTGGAGGAGTATTTGTGGCTCGTCGCTCGGCGTTAGGCGCCGGGCGCAAGAGAGGTCTTCGTCGCCGAGACCGGCGGCGACGGTGTAGTGTAAGTAACGAAGATCTGGTAATGGAGAAAGAAGGTGATGAACATTTTCTAACGGCCATTTTCATTTTTTATACTACAAAAGCTTAGTTACTGTTAGCAGTACACACAACAAGAGTTAGCAAGAAATTCAATGCAGGCTCTAAAGAAATTTATTCTTAAAACCCTCCAGTCCTACGTCAATGTTGATTTAAGAGATAAATAACTTTGTCGAATGTAACAGTCTCAAAAAATAACATAAATTCCATGATGTTACGAAATACCAATTGCTTATAAACACCAAAGATGTAACAATGCGTTGCGAAGATGAGGCTGGGATGTAATGCTTTGTATTTACTGCGTATGCTGCGGTCCGAATTGGAACACGACAGTAGCAAAAACTACAGCGATCTTAACTGTTCGGTAATTCCATAAATTGTTGTCCGTTAGCGAACTTACGACCTGCACTCAATATGACAAAAAAATGACAAACTAAATGTGTTACTAAAACCGAATTAACTCTCAGATTAGTGTCAATAATGTTGCATAAATTTATCATTTATTAAGAATTACGAATGGAATTAATTAAAAATGTTGACCATTAATTTGACATTTATATTCCTTTAGAAAAGAATATGTTGTTGAAACTTTTCTAATTTATCTCAAATATTTTCAAATGGCTTATAAATAGGGTTGTCACTTACAAAAGCAGAACAGCTAATGACATAATGTCATTAATTACATATTAAAAAAAACTAGCTATTATCTAGCTAATCTCCCCGTGTTGGTTCGGGCTCATTTGCAGAATAGACTATCTGCCTTCCTGCCAGGCAGCTCGTAAAAGGTGAGCATAGGCTTACCGTCACTAGCACCGTGACGTCTTAGGTAGTATAGTTTTGTAGCAGGATTGGCACCACCGTCTTGCCTATTCCTGCCGCCATGTCATCAGTGCTTGCCGTTGGCGTGTTCCGGTTCGCAGGGTAAGGTAGCCAGTAAACTTACTTTTACTTGAGACTCAACATCCCGGCCTCAGTTTGACAACACACCATTACCATCTTTGAAGTCTCTAGGCGGGTTGAATTTCTTACCATCAGGATTCCCGTCTGCTTGTTTGCCTTCCAATATCATACATAAAAAGATTTTTTTTTAAGATTTGCGTTATAAATTTTACGTGTAAGCAGGTGTATGTATCTGTCTATGGAGTAATAACTCCTAACTAGCGGCCCGATTTCAAAACAGGCGTGAATTAAATTTTATTGTTCTTAGCTACGTTACAGAGGTAAGGTTTCTTCTGGGGCTATTAAAAATTTTTATACACAGTTTTTTGAAGTACGTTCTTGTAGTTATCTACTACACTTTATTTAGTACTCTTCGTTACTCCTATTTAACGTTTTTTAACGTTAAATTAAAACAGTCTTTTTATCTTTAGTATTAAAAGCCCTGATGATGCTGTCAAAAGTGAAACCGGTGGGTATAGAGCAAAGAAAAGTATTAAATAAAGTGTATAGTGGAAAAGTACAAGTGTTTACTTAAAAAACTGTGTATACAGTGGAATTCCTCCAAGTGCCGACGATAACATGTATAGATTCTATTAAAAAAATTATGTTAATGTATTTTATCGCCTCTGTGGTCTAGCGGTCCGGGTGTTGGACTTGACTGCATGAGGTCTCGGGCTCGAATCCCGGGTCGGCCAACACAAAGAAAATTAGATTTTTCCAATTTTCTAATAAAAAAATGTTGGTCGGGATTGGAAATGTGCCCGGTTGGCGATAGGCTTGCCACCTATCACATTGTGGGACTTAGTGTCTTCGGCTAGTCGTGGGTGCCTTGGTTGTACCTCTGCCTACCACTTTGGGGATATGGGCGTGAAGATACTTTTATGTTTATGTATATTTTTTATATTTAAATGTGTATTCATGTAAAACTTAACAGTGGACAATAAATGTGATTTTCTTTTGAAAAGCTGGTGCGTTGTGAATTGTTTCATTGAAGTTTTAACATGATTTTGTCATTTTATTTTAACACATTTAATTGTAATCATCCAAACCAAATTTACATAATTTGATAAAGAAAAAAAAACTAGACGGGGAGAAATTTATGATGTTTTGTAGATTGGAAAATATACGTACGCTGTTCTTGGTGGTTAAAATTATGTCACTATTACTATAAAAAAAAGTTCTGAAATACGATGTAGCAGCCCTATTGATATCACTTAGCGTCGTATTTTATACACCTATTAAGCCGCGAATTTATATCTTAAATGGAGTTTTAGTTAAAATTCTTGAGAATTAGTATGTTAATTATTAGATACGTTTCAAATTAAGTTATGTAGTTTTAAAAAGATATGGAGTGAGATGATAAAGTGGGTGAGCCATTTAACGCATGATTCCATTTTAAATTATGAATATTGTAAATCTCAAATGACCTGTTTACATATGTATGTTGATCATATTCAGAAAAAAGACAGAAGATGAAGCTATCAAAATAATACATGATTCACACGGAAGAAAGTTGACCTTTGACATAAGTAATTTTTCTTATTTCTTTAGGTTTTGGCCTTCATGTGAGTATTTTGCCATTAGTCAAGTAGAAAATTGCATGAAATTTTAAATCAATTTTAATAAATTATAATTAGTCATCAGTCATAAGTCGTCAGTAAGTCATGTCAGGCTCTTGGGTAAAGCGGTGACCTCATTGCTCATGTATTGAGATTTGGGGGAACGAAGAAATACACGATACGCTAATTTCTTCATGATTGTTTCATTTGTGCACTTTCACTGAACAAAATTGTACAAAATGCCCCCAAAATTGACTAATTTTCATCAATATCAACACAAAATTCAATAATTATGAAAAAACTTCGACCATCTTTTCTCTCGATGGCGTGGGAAAATAAGTTTGATCATCAAAACATGTTTATGATATGGCGAACTTCGTGCCACCTGAGTTTAATTATTAGCTAAGAGTTTTCACTGTACAGACATTTTGCCTATTTCCTAGAAATTTTCTTAGTATTTTATTAGTATTTGTAAAGTGCAGGATAGGGTGATATGGAGAAATCCATATCATCCTATCCTGCACTTTACATATATCCGAATTGTTATAGCTGTTCTCAAGTTATGAGCTTGGCAACAAATTTCGTGATTAATTTTAAAATATAAATAATATGTATGTAATGCATTATCAATTTAACTTACTTAATTTTTTTTATAATATTGGAAGGCAAACAAGCAGACGGATTTCCTGATGGTAAGAAACTAAAGACTAGACTCGAGACACCAAATGTGGTAATGGTGCGTTGCCGACCTGAAGCCGGGATGTTAGGCCTCGAGCAAAAGTAAGTTTACCGGCTACCTTACCCTCCGAACCAGAACAAGTCATGACGTTATGGCGGCAGGAATAGGTAAGGCGGTGGTACCAATCCGGGTGAGTCGTTGCGAAATTCTACCACTTAGTCAGATGTCACGGTGCTAGTGACGGTAAGCCTATGCTTGCCTT
>NJDC01003372.1:27562-38485 GCA_002245475.1 Calephelis virginiensis
AGTTTTAAAAAGATATGGAGTGAAATGATAAAGTGGGTGAGCCATTTAACGCATGATTCCATTTAAATTATGAATATTGTAAATCTTAAATGACCTGTTTACATATGTATATTGATCATATTCAGAAAAAAGACAGAAGATGAAGCTAGCAAAATAATACATGGTTCACAAGGAAGAAAGTTGACCTTTGACATAAGTAATTTCTCTTATTTCTTTAGGTTTTGGCCTTCATGTGAGTATTTTGCCATTAGTCAAGTAGAAAATTGCATGAAATTTTAAATCAATTTTAATAAATTATAATTAGTCATCAGCCATAAGTCATGTCAGGCTCTTGGGTAAAGCGGTGACCTCATTACTCAAGCTCATGTATTGAGATTTGGGGGAACGAAGAAATACACGATACGCTAATTTCTTCATGATTGTTTCATTTGTGCACTTTCACTGAACAAAATTGTACAAAATGCCCCCGAAATTGACTAATTTTCTTCAATATCAACACAAAATTCAATAATTATGAAAAAACTTCGACCATCTTTTCTCTCGATGGTGTGTGAAAATAAGTTTGATCATTAAAACATGTTTATGATATGGCGAACTTCGTGCCACCTGAGTTTAATTATTAGCTAAGAGTTTTCACTGTACAGACATTTTGCCTATTTCCTAGAAATTTCCTTAGTATTTTATTAGTATTTGTAAAGTGCAGGATAGGGTGATATTCAGAAATCCATATCACCCTATCCTGCACTTTACGAATATCCGAATTGTTCTAGCTGTTCTCAAGTTATGGGCTTGGCAGCAAATTTCGTGATTAATTTTAAAATATAAATAATATGTATGTAATGCATTATCAATTTAACTTACTTATTTTTTTTTTATAATATTGGAAGGCAAACAAGTAGACGGATTTCCTGATGGTAAGAAATTCACGCCGCCTGGAGAGACCAAAGGTGGTAATAGTGCGTTGCCAACCTGAGGCCGGGGTGTTAGGCCTCGAGCAAAAGAAAGTTTACCGGCTACCTTACCCTCCGGCTTACCTTAAACCGGGGCACGTCATGAAGTTATGGCGACAGGAATAAGTAAGGCGGTGGTATCAATCCGGGTGAGTCTTTGCGAAATTCTACCACTTATTCAGATGTCACGTTGTTAGTGACGGTAAGCCTATGCTCGCCTTTTCCGAGTTGCCTGGCAGGAAGGCAGATGATCTATTTTGCAAAGGAGCCCGAACCAACACCGGGAAAATTAAAAAATTGTAGCTTATTTGATTACTTCTTTTATTACTTTCGTTAGTAAAAAACTAAGGATGATAACCATAAAAAGTAAAAGTTTAATTATAAAATTAATAAGGTTCAGTACAACGTAACAGTTAAGGAAAACGTTGGTATTTAATTTTGACTTTTAATCGAATTTAAATAATAGTACTGCACATAACGATTTAAAAGCGCTAAAATTCTTAAGATATAATGTTAAAATTTAAAAAGTTTCAACTTTAATTTAAAAGGATGGCGACAATTTTAAAAACAATAATTTTCACGAAACACCCAATTCATCAATTAAACTCCATTTTAAACTTAATCTTTATTAAAGTATTTACGACGCAGGTATGGGTACAATGAGCACATTTTACTCAAAACACACCGTCAATTTATAGAATTACCAACCAAAATGGGAAAAAGACATTTGTGTACATTAAAACTAAAATTATGTTAATGAATACGGTAAAAGTGATTCCAAAAAATCACTCCTTTACTTTAAATTGATACTTGTTTTGGTACTTTACATAAATTACTTTTACGATTCTATTAAAACCTTGGTATAAAGGGCTTGCTATCTTCGATAGCAATCAAATAAAGATACCGTAGAATTTAACGGACATTCATTAATTTGTTAATATTAGATAATAATATACAGAAACACGAATGTAAAACTTCACGTCTTCCATGTAAATACATAACAAAATACAGAGAAAAACCAGTATTTTTATTTTAGCACTTGCCCTGTGCTTGGGATAAATTTTCTATAAATTTTAAAGAAAGAAAAAATTTCGCCCCAGACAGGATTTGAACCTGTAACCTGTATTTTTTCTTTCTTTAAAATTTATAGAAAAATCAGTATACTACCTTTTCATCTGTTATAATGCCGATTCTGTAATTGTCTTTAAAAAATGTGGATTAAATTTAAAATAAAATAGTTTTAAAACTAAACTTGAGAAAAATTTTTTTAAAAAGGCTAGACAGTATTTAAGAAAAATTATAGGCTTATCAAGATTCAAAAATAATTTTCTTCGTGCACTATTATTTCTATAATGTTTTCATCATTTAAAGAAAAAGATAGCGTTTTAAATTTAAGCTAGATCTTATCAATTTTGATGAAGTTGAAATGAAAATGAAAATGAAATAAAGGCAAAGCGGCAGGCAAAAGCTAATACATAAATGTAGATAAAAAATAAAAATTCTTTAAAATATCGCCTCTGTGCTCTAGCGGTCCGGCGTCGGACTTGACTTCTTGAGGTCCCGGTTTCTATCAACGGATCGGGCAACAAAAAAATTAGAAAATGTACATTTCCAATTTTCTAATAAAATTAACCCGGTAGCATTAAGTGTTTTCGGCTAGTCATGGGCACCTGTATATACCATAAGTTTGTGCCTCTGCCTACCTTTTGCGTGAAGATACTTTTACTTTTATCTTTAAAAAATGTTAGAGTAAATTAATTTTATCCAAGCGAGTGTCACTTGAAAAAGCTTATTCAAAAGTTATCAAATGCAGATAATAAATGTTTAAATTGATCATAAACTAATAAATGTTAAGTGAAGCTTTCAAATAAACTAAACAACCGTTAATGATCTTACACATTATAATGATAAGAAATTTATACCAATATTAAATTTCTCTTTAATTCGAAAAGCGACATCAGCGTACACCATAGCCATACAAATCAGAGTGAGTTGGCTCAAGACTATAATCACTGGCTTAAGCACTAGCGGAAAAATATAGTCCTGGAAATCAAAATTGAATGAATGAATGAAACGAAAATGACCAATTATGGTTTACCCCTTATTGGTCCAGGCTCCTTGCAAAATAGACTATCTGCCGTGCTGCCAGGCAGCTCGTAAAAGGCGAGCATAGTCTTACCCTCACCAACACCGTGATATCCTACTAGGTGGTAGAGTTTTGCAGCGACTCGCCCAGATTGGTACCATAACATCCAATGCTTGCCGTTGACGTATTCCGGTTTGGAGGGTGTATAGCCAATAAACTTACTTTTGCTCGAGGCCTAACACCCCGGCCTCAGGTTGGCAACGCACCATTGCCACCTTTGATGTCTCTAGGCGGCCTGAATTTCTTACCGTCAGGAAGTCCACCTGCTTGTTTCCCTTTCATTATTATAAAAAAATGGACCAATAGACCACAAAGGCGACGTCAGTGGTCTAGTGGTCCGGTGTTGGACTTGAATTCATGATGATGTCAGGTAAAAAAAAGTGTCATCGGCTGGTAGTGAGTACCCTGGTTGTACTTCTACCTCCCTCATCGGTAAAGCGGGAGCGAAGATACTTTTTCCTATATTAACAGAAAGAATGTACTAGCAGGCGGTGGGGTCAAAAATTTTTTAACTTCTCGGAACTATAATTTTACCCAAAGCCTTGCAGACGGAGACGATTAAAAAACACACATACATATACATACATATCTTCACGCCAAGTCCCTTACGGGGTAGGCAGAGAGTATCGAGTGCCAGACCTCACGATCCTGACAAAAGAACTTCTGAGAAATAGCACTGAAAAAGCTATAACGCATCTGTGAGACACCAATGACGGTTATGCTGTGTCAGTAACCTGTAGCTCCACGTTCAACCTTAAAAAATATTTTGGACATTAAAAAAGTCATGAAGGAAAGCAAACAAGCAAATGGATTTCCTGACGATATGAAATTTAAGTAGTTAGTAGATACCAAAAATGACAGACTATAGTCTCAGACGACACTCCGTGGTCGGACTTGACTTCGTACTCAGGATGAGTACGACTTCTGGGTCAGGCAACAAAAAAAGAAAATTTGTATTTTCATTTTTCTAATAAATTTACGTTGTCCGGGATGGTCCATCTTAGACTTCGGGGATATGGGCGTGAAGATACATATTTGGTTATAGATATCAATTTTGGATATAGTACGTTGTCTTGTGGACTTGAATATAAAGCTACTACTACACTACTACTACTACTAATAAAGCTGCTACAATTTTATCGGCTTCTTGTACTCCAAATCGAAACATGACAATGGCGAGCATTGCAATTATAGAGGAAGGAAAAGTAAAACGGAAATACTATTCTAAGCAAGCCGTCGTAATATCTGTAAAAGTTTCTTTTAAGTTAGAGTTTTTTAAAGTTCATATAAATATCTACAAATTTTAAAGAAAGAAAATATTTTACACCAGAAAGGATTTCAACCTTTACCCTGTTGTCTCAAAGCGAATGCTGTAACCATTTGAGCTACTACGAATTTAAATCGTGTGGCGAAATTTTTAAAACCTTTCTTGTCATTTTTTTCAATTTATGCTAACAAAAACAGTTAATCTAAAATAATCTCAGCCTGTTTTGATCTAAATTTTCTATGTTAATGAGTTAACTGTGCTGACATTTTGTATATTAATCCGATTAGCATTTGGTTTATGGTTATAAGCATAACAAAACTCATCAACCTAGATAAAATTTAAAATCTTCTCCATATGTTATCATTAAGTTATGTATCATTGTTTATGAGAATGATGATATTAGAAAAATAGAGATCAATTAAATATTTACGTCTCACCCACTTCCATAATTTGACAGTTTTATGTGACATTTTTGCATATTAAACCAACGAAGTGTAAAAATGAAATAAATATATTTAAAATAAAATAAATATATTGTTGACTTCAATTAACACATGAAGTAAAGGTGGTGATACTGTTGTTCACAATCTAAATTACTTTTAGAAACTTACTTTTAGAGAAAACATGTTACAGGGTCAAAGATTTTCTTGTAGACAAGAATAATTAATAATAAAGTTGCCGGGGAGTTTGTTTAGCCGTTTCTTCTCCTGTCTGGCTAGGTTTGGAAACGGTGGTAGTTTACGGTAGATAGGGATAAATTAATTTACATTCTAAAATTGTTTGTATTAATAAATACAAAATACAGTGTGTAAATAGTAACTAAATAGTTAAAAAAAAGTTGAGAGGTGTCAAGGGATACCCGGATGGAACGAAGTTCTCTCTCCCCCCCTCTCTCTCTCAATCTCTATCAATCTCTAGTAATCTCTATATCTATCTCTCTTATGGAGAGAGACAGACAGAGAGAGAAACGTGAAAAATAAATAAATAAATAAAAAAATAATAATTAAAAAATAAAAAAATAGAGAGAGACAGACAGAAAATAATAAAAATAAAAAAAACATACATGCGCAATCCGCAAAAAGCTTACAATAGCTTACTATAGCAAAAAGTGTCGTGACAACTTTTCGTAAGATTTTTTTCCGTCTAGCCTCCTTTCACAACGCGCAATAAGGAACTTCGTTCCAATTAGTAATTTAATTAAAACCTATTAAAATATTTGCACACTACAAGTTGGTAGAATATGTTGGAACGCTTATATAACTTTCCGCACTCATATTTCGCAAATAAATATTTTTTCTTTCTTTTCTAAGCTTAGTTTAAGTAGATGCATTCTGTTTTTGAAGTGAAACAAAAACAAGAGATGGAACATATACATGTCAGATTAGACCGGACTTGTCAAGTTGTGACGTTTTTAAATTAAGATTTTCCGAGTAATCGATTAAACGGTCGTAGGTAGAAATGTCATGTAAAAACTAATCTGACAGCAATCTAAAAGTATTGTGTCTCTTTCTATTACTTTTATTGTAAGAAGATAACGATAACTTAAAACTAGTAATAAAAGTCATAAATATCCCTGGACAAGTTACACAAATTGAATCTAACCCCAAAGTAAGCAAATTATATGCTTCTGTTATGGGTGTCAGTCAACGAAACCAATACACAGAAATACTTAAATACATACTAGAATAAATTTAATAAACACCCAGACCACATTCATCACACAATGCCCCCGTTGGGAATCGAACCCGAGCCTCGCGATAGGTCGGTGTAGTCGGTCCAAAAGTTATAAGATTTTTTTCCTATAAGCCTTAACCCAGTTTAGCTTGGGTCAGATATCATTGGGCGTAAAAAGAAAATATCTTCACGTCCGTATCCTCGAAGAGGTAAGCAGAGGTGCAAACAGAACACCCACGACTGACGATACAAAGACACGTCTCACAAAGTGATAGATAGCAAATATATCGCAAACTGCACAGGTTACCTGTGTAATACCGGGCAAAGTTGTTTTTATTATAACAGATTTTCCTTTTGTCGCCCGACCAGGGAATCAACTTACGTTCTCATGAACTTTAATACCGAACTACACAGAGAGGATATAAATTTTTGATAACTAGTGGTCGCCCATTAGTCGAAATTCGACCATAATAACTTTTAGTATCTTGTTGATAGGAACGCCATCTTCATTTCTCAAGACCAACTACTTTGTTTCCAAACTTTTTAGTGTGCCATCTGTGATGTTTTATCGTTATCATCAATATATTTGTTTTTAAGTGTTAAATGGGTGGTAGTGTGGGTAATGTTTTATTTATTGATTTAATGTACTTTATAAGCATTATTACTGAAAAATATTAGCGTTCCGCACTTCTCCTACACATAAACTACAAGTGTGCCAAGTTTTATGCTCCTGCGTCCGCCTAATTTTCGTAAAAAAGGGTCCAAAGTTTTGGCATCACGTATTAATATATAGATATCTTATGGATCAAAAGATCGCTTATATTTCTAATAACATATTTTTAAAAAATGACAAAGATATGAAAGAAGTAGAAGATTGTAAAAGACACCTATTTAAGAGAGATCCAGAGATATCGTATCAATCGTGCCCAAGTAAACAATACTGTTTCTTTTTTATTCAAATAACATTATAAATCAAACACACGCCGTTAGCATAAGGGAGAGATCATTTATCAGAACGCGAGCGCATGCGCGAGGTCCATTGTACCTTCCATTAACGATGCCTTAATTGATATTTTATCGAGTCCCAAACATGGCTGACAACGAAACATAATTAGTCTACAGTTGAATTATAAAACTACAAAGATAAATAACTTCATTGAAAGTAAAACATCACTGTTAGTATAAGATTTATGATCAAATACGTAAACGTACCAGACATAGTGTGTAGGATGGCCCACCAACAGATGAAGTATCTGATTAAAGCTTTCGTGAACTTAAGGTCTAAAATACGTCGATTGAATTATCAAATCGAAGGCAATCACCGATTGACAGTGATGACAGTCCACCTTAACATAATAAATAGATAGCTATACCGGTCAAATTAAACCTAAAAGTATAAGTCAGAAACGAAAATATGTTTGAAGTTATCTATTATCTATATATTAATACGTGATGCCAAAACTTTGGACCCCTTTTTACGAAAATTGCGCGGAAATTTACGCTAAATCGATATGTACCCATTAAAAACTGTTACACCTATCAAGTTTTTACTCATTGTCATCAGAATTTAATGCAATTTTATGCACATCCAGGTTACCCACGACTAGCCGAAGACATTAAGTCTCACAATGTGATAGATGGTAAGCCTATCGCCAACCAGGCACATGTCCAATCCCGGACAACGTTATTTTTATTAGAAAAATGAAAATACACATTTTTTTGTTATCCAACCCGGGGATTAAACCCAGGACCACAAGAAGTCAAGTCTGGCACCGGACCGCTAGACCACATAGGACTTGATTCTGATGTTCAGAATATAAGTCAAGTTATAATTAAATTTAAACGACAGAATTACGCCCATATACAAGCTCATCTTTACATCTGGGTTGATTTTATTGTAAAAGTTGTTATTGTACAAGAATAACTAAAATCTTAGTGTTCAGAAAATCTTGAAATAAACATAAAAACAGTTTTTTGACCATCACATTCTCAATACATAATTTTTTGGATTTAATAGCATTTAAATGACATTAGTATTCAAAACATTGGGAGACACTTTGATAAGTTAAAATAGTTTAATCGTTAAAACAAATTAATTAATATGTAAACTGCTTTTATTACTTAAATTAATTACTTGGGCCGGTGTTCCAACAATTTAATTTAATTATTTTAACCTTGATGTTATAGATAGATACTGAAATATGCTAGATAAAGTAAGTATACTTAACGTCAATTTGTATTCTAATTATGTAATTATTGATATTTCTCAACAGTATAATAAAGTTGAAAATGCTGTGTCTATCAATTGCAAATGGTCTAGAAAAAGTATTGGGTTTTATGGAACCTAATTACGAGCTAGCTTCAAAGCGATGAAAATTCGTAAAAAACACTTGTTCCATCTCATTTCGGTCCTGTTTGCAAGGACGATACGAGAAGACCGGCAAGGCGAGTTTCCTCCATGTACTGAATCGTTAACGATTTTCATCTATCTTCAATTGTTTTATGTTAGTCATTTTTTGAAACCCAATACTAATTTTAATGAGTACTTTTGAAATGAAAACTTTTCGATTTGTAAGATATAATTTTACATCACAGCAAAGCTTGTCTTCTATTTTTAATATATAAGAAACGGCAAATGAACTGCTGGGTGGGTAACCGAGGAATCACCGATGCTCAAGGGTATCTACAACACCAGATCATCCTTGGTCTTTCTTTCCAAAAAAATATATGAAAATACAAAAGGATGTACAAAAGTATCATGGTAAGAAATTTATTTGGAACTCTTTCCCGCAATTATGAGCAAACCTAACCGGAGAAAAGAGGTCTCGCTTAAGATCTTAGTATTTTTTTATAAATAGTGTAGGAGCGGAGATCTTTTAATGAAGCCTTCAAATTGCTGCGAATGCAAAGGCTTATCTAGATTCAAGTAACAGCTTAGAACATTTTCAATTCAAACATTAATGACATAATGACATTGAAACATAACTGAAACATTAGTGAAAAAATTACATTTTCAATTTCAAATTTTACCAAGAAATATTACAAAGACGATTATTATTTAAGAAAAATAACTTGTTCTGTCATCCTCTAACTGTTTAACGGATTTACCTAAAAGCTGTCAGTAGATACGCGTAAATTGATATTGTCCTAGTAATTAAAAACATTTTTAAATTAAATGATAAGATGCCCAACAATTGGTAAAACAATAAACAGGGAAAATAAATTTGTTCATCTTAAAACGTTTTTGTTCACGAAAACACCAAGACCCATTAAAATATATATATTGAAAAACAATTTTAATATTCAAAATAATTTTGTATACGATGCCTTCCATTTTATTTTCACAGCTTAATTTTTTTTTGGGTTGACTGGAAGAAATTCCTTTAGTTAGAGATAAGCTCGCCTTTTGTGCATTTTTAACTTCTCGTGTATTTTGTGTATTTTAGTTTTTGTGTGCAATAAAGTGTTACATAAATAAATAATAGTTTAGACAGTCATATCCTTTTTTTGGGTTCTCATTAAACTTACTGTAATTTTTAATTATTTATACGGGATACTCACGATCTGACCGTCCCGTCGTGACCACGGCCTATGCAACTAGGCCGAAATATCGACAAATAAAATAAAAAGAGATCGTGAGTATCCCGTATAAATAATTAAAAATGTTATTAATTCGCGACGATTTAAGTTTAAAATCTTATGTTACTGTAATTTTGTTTCCACAGTAATTTTCTTTAAAACTTTCGAGTCTTTAATTTTTCATTACCTTATATAAAAGCCCGCGTCTCTTTTCAAATCCAATAAGCAGATTGGTCTTTGATTTTATCAAAATTAATTTCATCATCTTATATCTTATAAAAAACAAGCAAATCAAACAAGCAGCCGTAATGAAAGATGAAATAATTCGTGATGAAAGAAATATAAACATATTCATCAGGGGCTTAATGTCATCTTGAAAATATTTTTGTTTTTATCCGAATTCGAAAAAAGGTTTATTCGTTCGACTCTTTTTTTTAATTTATTTTAATATATTTCTCTGTCGTTTCTGAACCGATGTTAAGTTTTTTAGAAAGAGCGGGACGGAAAGAAAAAGAAGAAAAGAATAATCAAATCGCAATGTGAAAAAACGTTTCTAATACGAGTATTTACTCAAAATAAATTAGCTACCACAGTTTAATTGTTTCTATTGCTTCATTAAATTTTATTTATTTACATGCTTCAATTTGTTTAAATCCAAATAAAATTATTTAATTTGCGATTTCCCGCCAAAAAAATGTATACGTATTATAGTGTGATAAAACAGGCAAAACTCTGAGTTTTTAGTGGTGTGTGTATAGTTGGTGCTATTAAAACAGTTTAGTGGTTTTTGTTGTGTGGAGTTGGATATATTTGGGGGTTTGGACTTACCGCAGTCCAATTTGTTCATAGCGCACTATTTTGCCTGTTTTATCACCCCATATAAAGTATTTTTTTATGATATTGGAATGCAAACAAGCAGGCAGATTTCCTAATGGTGAGAAATTCACGCCGCCTAGAGACACCAAAGGTGGTCCTAGAGACACCAAAGGTGGTAATGGTACGTTGCCAACCTGAGGCCGCGATGTTAGCCCTCGAGCAAAAGTAAGTTTACGGCTACCTTACCCTTCAAATCGGAACACGTCATGACGTTATGGCGGCAGGAATAGGAAAGGCGGTGGTACCAATCCGGGTGAGTGGTTGCGAAACTCTACCACCTAGTTAGATGTCACGGTGTTAGTGACGGTAAGCCTATGCTCGCCTCTTACGAGCTGCCTGGCAGCAAGGCAGATGGTCTTTTCTGCAAAGGAGCCCGGACCAACACGGGTATACATTATTTCGGCGGGAAATTGCAAATTAAATATTTTTAT
>NJDC01003372.1:39078-56888 GCA_002245475.1 Calephelis virginiensis
TGTCAGCTAGTATATCATCATTAGGTTGTTGCTTCTCAAAATGTAAAGAAAACACTACTGCCGATTTCTGCTGATGCCTACGATACAAATTTATTATTTACTAAATGTTCTTTGACACTAGCACCTGTATAATAATCTAAGAAATCGCGACAACATACATACCACAATATTGCTCCAATGCTAAGTAAAAGAAAGAAAAACAAACAAAACTAGGTTTCGTATTTATAATATTAGAATAAGTAACAAAAAAGGATGTTCATTGTTAATAAGGCTTCCAGTGCTCTGGGCTTTATTATCAGACCCAGTTAAAATTTCAAAATGTAAAAACCCTTGAAATCCTATATTGCAAGTTTGTGATAAGTATTCTATAATAAATCAAGTTTAAGGAAATAGGTATAGTCGGTTATGAGTTAGGTAACAAATACACAAACAGATTAACTATATGTTAAGATGATTTCAAATTTAGTTATTGCATGATATTAATATTATTTAGATACTTGTTATTATTTTATTGCAATGGTCATTCACATAGACATGGTCGTAGCTGTGAAAATAAGGCCAACTAAATAAACCGTATTGAAATCGTTCGAATTTTCAAATAGATTAATTTAAGTTCAATCCAGTTTTATTTTAAATTTTATGATCATTGTTATCAGCAAGAAATTTAATAATTAAAGATCAGATACTGTTAACTAACGTTACACTTTCTAGCTTATCTCTCAAATGATGTTTAATAAAACATCAAAGCATCTATAGAAACGATCTTTGAAGAACCTAAATATGATTATAAATGGAATTCAGAAACTAAGTCTTTATTAATATAGATGCTATTGTTACATATGCGTGATCGGAACCATAAAATAAAGAATGCCCATTAACGCCTCCACAAACCAGTAAACAAATAGTATTTATAATCTATACATGCGACGTTTCAAAATAAGAATTCCTAAAGCTTCTTAAACATGAATTTGAATGCGACGCGAAGAAGCAGAAATAGCGCAACGTTGGTTTCATAGCTTTACGAGTTCAGAATGCTGGGCAGCATCCGCGTGCAGTTTGTATCGGAAAATACCGTCTACTACCCCGTGTATTTTTATGTTTGGTTATATATGTATGAAACCAGTTTCAGAAACAACACTTTTTTTTAAATGCTTACTTGTGTGAACTAAAGCAATAAAGAGAAATCAGTTTATCTTACTTTTGCGTTGGTTTCGATGAGTAATACCTACAGAAGATATAAAACACACTATAATACCTAATAATAGGTGATGTTATAAAAGAGTACTATTATAAAACAGGATAAAGTAGGTATTGTTGTAAAATCTATTTATTAGTGTGACTTTGTTGTGTAGCAGATCTAATGTTTTTTTTGTAATACTTATCGTTAATAATACTCAGACTAATGACAATATTTTAAAACTTTAGAAATGATATAGTAGGTATTTAAATATCCTAAAACATAAAAAAATATGTAATGACATCTTTGGCCCATAAAATCAAGTAAATTAAAGATTACATAGTAATTGATTTTCAATTTGCTTTTAACCTGCGTTTTAAGTTTTGGCGAAGTTTAGGTACTGCTATTTTTTTTCCAAACCTGGGAGCACCAGCGATAAATGCTTGCATTACAACAACAAGAAAATATTGATGATGTTCCAAGTATGGTCAAGTAGACTCAGTCGTGTAAGGATTGCCGATCGCATTCGTAACAATGAGATCTGAGGAGAAAGTAGAATTGAAAGAAAGTGTTGGTGTTGAAATGAGAAAGGGCATGTTCCGCTAGTTCGGTCATGTGTATTGACACATGACCAGCAGACGAAAGATTAACAAAGCAGATATACATTGCGAATATAAAAGAATGTAAGTTCCCGGAGAGATTCCCATGATCCAATCGGTCGGGTGTTATCCAACAGTGATAGCAAGAGTCTCCGGAACGGTTGTGTTTGTATGAAAACGGTAATGAATATGGAGGAAGTTAGAAAAGTCGGCAAGGTTCGTGAGATTTGGCACTCGATTTTCTCTGCCTACCTGGTATGGATCTTGGCGTAAAGTTGTGTATGTTACGTATGTATGTAAGTAGATTTAACAATTAATTGCTTTCGTGTTTGAGATATTCACGGATAAATATCGCGACGGTATTTTAGCTTAGCTATCGCACCTCTATGTGTTGAGACCTATACAACCCGTTGTTTAATTACATTTTAATGTAAATTAAGAACGGTGTCACATTTTTCAATAAAGATTAATATGCGCTTGAGGTCAGAGATCAAATTAAGAACCTCAGATTCAAATTTTTGATTTATGCGATACACAAATTGGATTAAATTTATAGAAATCAATTCTTTTGTAATGAAATTATTATAAAGTCAAATTAGATTGAGATGAGATAGATGCATTTTTATGGAAAACAGCTAACAAGGCTTACAATATTAGTGCAAAAGTTTATAATATGGACTATAGTTTGAGTGTTCTTGCTCATTTTGACAAAAACTGCAAGACGGGTTTTGATAAAAACTTAACAGTAGGCGTAGCCAATTTAACAAGATTTTTTGTAATTAGGCACGCGGACAAATTAGGTAGTGAGTATGGTAAAGTTTCAAACTTCAACTGTTCAATTACAATAATACCGTAATAATTATATTCTTGGCATTAAATTTTCGGTATCTGAGCTTTTACCAGGAGTTGGTATATTCGGTAGTTCGTTCAGTAAGTTACACTTCGAAATCTTTCACATTTTTGGTCCAAAACCTTGTTTCTCTTATTTATGCTGTTCAAAGTTTTCATACAAATTATTTACAGAGACGTTAGCAAGTATAGTAAACTCGACAAGTCGTAATCTAATAGTTAGGGCCCTGAGCTTTTACCATGAGTTGGTATATATTACGTTAAGTAATTTTCGTAAGGAAATCTATAGCGATTTTGGTCTAAATGTAGTGATCTTAGATACCAATAGAGGCGCTGTTCAAAGTTTTCATACAAATAATTTATATAGACGCTAGCGAGAATAGTAAACTGGGTATAGGGCTCTGCAGTAGTATAGTGTAGGTGTGACACTGGCTTAACAGTAGGTCTGATTAATTTGATAGCTGCTACCTGTAATTTTGCCTACATTTTATTTTTAATCCACTTTTAAGAAAATGTCGAATTTCGTTGCGATAAAACTAAACATAGGTTCAGATTATTGCTGTTGAGAGAGTTTGTATAAATCAGTGATTCCCAAAGTGATCCATGTGGACAAATAAGGGTACACGGGAGAAGGTAGTAAGGGCATTGTAATTTTAAGGTAGGGCATTGCCTCACAACGCACCCTTCTTAGCTAAGGCCATGCAAGTGGTCCACTAAATCCAGAAAATTTTGGTAGTGGTCTATGAAACAAAATATTTTGGGAATCTCTGACTATAAACTAACCAATTTTTTTGAGATTTGAGATATATTCAAACCTTTTATAGCGTTTTGTAAGTTTCCAAAAAAACAGTAAATAAAGATAATTAAAGGAACAGCACTGATGTCTAATATAATGTTTATTTTCATTATCTCTGGCATTATCCTAAGATAGAGTCAAAGTTATCCAAAACTGAGGTGTTTGTAAGAAAAGCCAATGTAGAAAAAAACTTGGCAAGTCTAAAGTAATCGCTAGGCTACAAGGCTAGAATAGAATACAAGGAGTAGTTGTATCTTAAACAGCAAAGGACTTGGAGTGAAGATCCCATGAATGTATGCATATAAAATTTAAAAACATTTTAAAGGAAAAAAAATTTAGTTTGAAAACAGATACGTAAACAACAGCATCTTTTACTAATTATTTTTTCCGTCTTTTCCTTTTTCGTGTGAAAGTTTACTGCAATCAAAGAACAAAGACAGTTGCAACAAACTAGTTAATAAATGTTTGAAAATATTTAAGTCAGACTTAAAGCTTCGTCTCTGAGTGGTTTTTTTATGCCATTAAAAATGTTTTCTAAACAAGAACAGACATAATATTACAAGCAAGTTCCAACAATAATGAAATATCTCTTAACTCGTTATATGATATAATATGGTTAGTAGTTTCAGCAATGTAAGAAGAATATTCACATTTGATAAATTTTAGTTAAGATTCCTCACATAGATAACGGCGAATGAGGTGTGATGTCAATATAAATATAATTATAATTAAATGTGATTTATTCTACTCAGTCTTTCATTTCTCTGTACCCGAGTTACAAATGGTCGAATTAAAGAATACTAATCAATAGGGATGTTCAAAAACAACTTGATACGATGAATTACACTATATTTTCACTGAAATGACTTTTGTTATTCTTATTATGCGCAATTGTATAAGATATTTTTAATTTTTATTCCGCTGGTTCGGTCATGTGGAAAGATTGACAAAGCAGATATACAATGTGAATGTGGATGAATGTAGGTACCCGGGGAAACCAAGGCTGACATTTCACGATCAGATCAATCGGATATTATCCGAGGGTGGTGTCAAGAGTCTCCGAAACCGGCGTGTTTGTATGAAAAGGGTTATGAATGTGAAGGAAGCAAGACAGGTTTGTCAGGATCGTGAAGTCTGGCACTCGATACTCTCTGCCTACCCCGTAAGGGACTTGGCGTGAAGATATGTATGTATTTTTAATTTAAAATAGTGTAAGCTATGAAGATATCAATGCATACTTTTATTGATTTCATTTAAAACAATAAATTTACATTTACCTTTATCGCATCACGAATGAATGGACAAACTAATTTTGTAATTATTTTTTTGTGCTAATTATTGTCAAGAGAGCGTTCCTATATTTATAAAAAAAACATCACAGTTAAGACAACTGTGGTGAAAAAAAATAATACTTGAGCCGACACAAGGATCAACTCGTAGTATTGTTTTCACAGATTCAACATTGACTAGTGTAAATATTTTCTTCAAATTGTATTTTACAAAAGTTCAAACACGTATATCTAGCTCAGAATTGTCCCAATATAAATCAATTTGACTGAAATGTAATCGATAGCATAGACGCAGCAATTATTTAGATATATTTATAGATCTTAAATTTATACGATGCTCATATTTTCCACCAATTACCTTTCGTCACATTGAAACTTAATATATTGTAATATTTCACCTTGCTAAAGCTGCTGTAACATAAGCAATAATTTTATACTTCTAATCGTCGGCGCTTGGTTGACTTCCATTTTAGGCAAAATTTATCGTTGTCACTTGTTCTTTCCATAATATAATTTACCTTTAACTTTGTATATATTTTTATACCTTATATATACTTTCATGACAGGGACTCCCTCGCTACTTCAACGTTATGTGAGTATAAAATACAAATTTAAAATTTTTTTAATGTTATTTAAATAATGCTAATATTTTTTTAAAGTCAGAATCACATAAAATGTTCAAATGTTGTGCTTTTCACATTATATCTTTTAAAAACTCATTTTTTTTGATAAGCTAACCAGGCAATTTAATATTAACGTATCGATACTTAATATTAACATCACTATTAATGAAATATAACTGTGATGAAACGGTCAATTAATGATGTTGGCACAAGGTTATTGCACGCGAGCCGGCGCATCGATGACAGCAACTGTTTAATCAAACAGTGATCTGTCATTATTTATCATTAACATTTTTTTATTTAAAAACGAAGATTTACTAATGATCTGCGATGATATTATCATGGCTATTAAACATTTTAGAATAATCTCTTGTCTTAAGCTGTGACCGTACAAGCGTCGTAATGTAACTTAATTAATTATAAGTAATTTAAAAGTATATAAATATAATCCTTAGTTTTCTTGGTCACGCCAGCTCAATATGATTTATCAATGATATTTATTTATATTTATTTTATTCTTAATACTTTTTAGAACGTTTTTAATCAATGAAAATTTACTAGTGTGTTTGTTAGTATCACACTGCTATAATGGCAAGAGCTTTTTCGCGATATTAAAACAATTTGTCCTGTTTTACTATTATATTATGTTTGTATGAAAATAATGAATGTAAGAGGGACACTTATCACTCGATACATATTATCATACCGCAAGAGATAATTGTGAATAGAAATAATATGTCAAACATACAAAGTTTAATTTTAAGTAAACAAAAATCCACATTATAAAGATAACTCAAAAATCATTTTACAGGTCTGATTAAGAGAGACTTTTAAGAGAATTCTAAAACGTGACCTACCTAAAACAGAATCCTTATTTATCTAAGCAATAGCCTAACACTTTCCGCTACACGTCTATTGATAGGTATATGTTTTTTTATTTATTGTTTAGAGGGCTTTTACGTACAGTAGTACTATTTAAATAATGAGCTTTAGCTATATTCGTCAAGCTTCGGAAATCCGAATGTATTTTAAAGATATCTATATAGAGTTGTTATTACACATCATCATTTATTTATCAGCCAATTTAAAAAAATATAAAGTGTAAAAAGAGTAAAAAATGTAAAGCCGAAGCGCATAATTTAAATAGTAGTAGTTATTATATAAAGGTATGCGTAGAAGGAAAAATCTTATCTGCGGCTGCATCATATGGCTCTAAAAAAAACCTTTGGATATCGGAACGTGCACGACACTAGCGCCACCTTGTAAAGGCAACTTAAGGGGAGTATGTCAAATAGTAGTAACTGCACCATATTTTTTTTTGTAAAATTTAATTAAATAGAAAGACTATAAATAGCGTTTTTATACACATTTGTTAAAATTAATTAAAGGAAATGTGAAAGTGATTTTAGGAACTGATTTTGTAAGTGGAAAACATGAAATAAGTTCCTAAATTGAATAAACTCAGAAAATTTTAATCCAGTTCTAATTTTCATTAAAAATATTAGAATCCATAAAAATTAATTGAAACTGTAGATTTCGTCATAGTTAATTTTAAGTATCTTCACACCCATATCCTAAAAGGGGTAGGCAGACGCACAACCAGGGCATTAACGAATCTTTACGAACTTATCCCCAAAGAGGTAGGCAATGGCACGACCAGGGTACCCACGACTAGCCGAAGACACTAAGTTCAACTATGTGATAGGTGGCAAGCCTTTCGCTAACCGGGCACATATCCTACCCCGAGCAACTTTAATTTTATTAGAAAGTACACATTTTCTACTTTTTTTTGTTACCCGATCCGGGGATCGAATCCGAGACCTCAAGAAGTCAAGTCCGACGCCAGACCGCTAGACCACAGAGGCGACAAAATTTTTATGCTAATGGAAGGTAATCAAGTCAATAAATTCCTGATGGTAAGAAATTCACCCCGCCTAGAGACACCAAAGGTGGTAATGGTGCGTTTGCCTTCGAGCAAAAGTAAGTTAAACCTTACCCTCCGAACCGGAACACGTCAACGGCAAGCAATATTAACAGAACATAGTTAATTTTGTAAGTGAAAATTCGAAATTACTAAATAAGTAGCAGTTCATAGCCATGTATTGTTGATGACATATCATAAAATTCTCCGTTTTTTTATTTCAGCAGATAGTAGGACTATCGCAAAGCAAAACAACTTGAATGTGGTCTTTTAAGTTGTTACTAGATTAATGTTTTCTTTTCTCATAAGTACCTGAATTTATTTTTCCTCCTTAACACTGGACACATCTTTACCGTTAGGAAAATTGAAGATATATCTCGCTCTTTATATGATCGTTTTCCATATTTTGAACATCATTTTTTAAACTTGCAAAACGTCACTTAACAGTCTTACAATGTCATTTGCCACCCATCCAAAATTTGTCTTTATTTATTGTACCTGCTAATAATGTTTGTCATATGGATAATTTTTTAATTAAAGTCCTGCTTAATTCGCTTAACTCGACATCTTCTCTATTAATAGCAAATACCCAAATGTTATTGTTTGGTTCCTGTGCTTTGATATCCAATTCTTTTAATGCTTCTTTAATTTAGCCTCAAGATGTGTTCGTATGCAGTCTCTCACTAATATACAAAATACCTCTTCCTTTTTAAATAGGTTGAAAGAAAACAGGAAATTCATAGCATAAGTACATTGCAATCAGGACAATCGAATAAATATCGTTCGTTAATTATTCGGCGTGCTCAGGAACATTCGTTGTGCGTAAATCAGGCGATGTTGTGTCTATTTTAGGCCACTCGACTCAATCTCAGACGGCAGTTAATTAGAAAGAATTGCTTTTATATCGTGCTTCCACACTTCAAGGGCCACTTTCAAGACGTGACGCAGACTCCGACTGTAATACCAAATCAGCCAGAAGTTTTATTCCAATAACATGTATTCATATTTACCCAATGTTAATAATGTATCTCAATCTAATGGATTTGAAGCAATCTAGATAGCTGCGTATCCGCCGGCCTATCCTATACCTAATTGCCATATTTATCCTATCCACAGATATGTTATTGGCAAGCGATAAAATAAAAATGGATCAAAATATCAATCTTGGACAACAAATTTTGGATTAGGATTGATTATTAACATTGGCCGTTAATCAGTTTCAATTCAATAGATTAAACATATTTTCAAGAGCGTCGCCAGCCGACCGCTTAGATGGGGGCAAGTTAATAAGCAGATTGAGAAAAATATACATTGTAGCAAACTCCATATTTTTAAACAAAGAAACACTTGTACTGTTTTAAACTTATTTTTTTAATTAAAATATTTTTTTTATTAAAATAATTCAATCAAAATTAAACTAAAAATTGAAAATTAATTTAAAAATTAAACTTAAACTTAAACCTTTAAGTTTTAGCCCTGATGATGCTGTATAAGCGAAACCGGTAGGCTATTTACAAAGTAATAAATTATAAGTGATGCGTAAAACAGTACAAGTGTTTCTTTGTTTAAAAATATGAATATTTGGAAGTTTTATCAAGCGCCGACGATGAAAAATATCAAATATAGTAGGAAACTAGTAGAAAAAGAACTACAATAATCGATCAAAATACTGTTTGCTTTATTATTTTTTTAGCATCTCTAGGGGATGGCAGCTGGCGATGCCCTTGCACATTTTAAATATTTCTGAAAACAGTTGCACTGTTCCTCACAATAAAATATTAGCCTATCGGTTTCGCTTATTACAGCATCATAGGGCTATTACAATTACATTAATTAATGGTAAGTGAAACCGCTAGACTAATATATTATAATTCAATTTGAGTGGAACAGTATAAGTGCTTTTGAAAATTAAATATAAAAAAAGGATCTTTACGAACTTATCCCCGAAGAGGTAGGCAATGGCACGACCAGGGTATCCACGACTAGCCGAAGACACTAAGTCCAACTATGTGAAAGGTGGCAAGCCTACCGCCAATCGCGCACATATCCAATCCCGAGCAACATTTTTTTAGACAAAACTGGAGAAACCAAACTTTCTTTTTTTTTTACTGCCCGATCTGGGAATCGAACCCGGGACCTCATGAAGCCAAGTCCAACACCTGAACCGCTAGACCACAGATCCGAAAATATTTGAAAATAGTTATAAGTTCTAAAAAAAGTACCTTCACGCCCATGTCACCGAAGGGGTAGGCAGAGGCACAACCATGGCACCCACGACTAGCCAAATCATTATTATAAATACTCATTTACAGTTTTTTTTTTGTTTGTAGGAATCGAACCCGATCTTCAAGAAGTCAAGTCCTACGCCGGACCGCTATACTACAGAGGCGAGTTCTATCACCAAGCGCTAACGACTAAAAGTGTAAATTATGCACATACGTTAACGCCAAGTCCATTGCAGGCTAGGCAGAGTATCGAATGTCTAGTGCCTACAGATGTGCCAAGCTTTCTCCACATTCACTTCTCTTTTCATAAAAACACACCAGTTTCTAAGACTTATAAGACTGCGCAGCTCTTGAATAATATTTACTTACTTAAATAAATAAGTACAACAAAACTGCAAAAACCGACTCCAACTATTCCATTGAGTACCTGCAGCGATTTTTCAATCCTTTTTTTGAAAAATAATGCAAGGCAACTCGTAAAAGGCAAGCTTAAGCCTACCGTCACTAACAACGTGACATCTGACTGGGTGGTAGAGTCTCGCAACGACTCGACCGGATTGGTACCACCGCCTTACCTGCCACTATAATGTCAGCACTTGCCGTTTACGTGTTTCGGTTCGGAGGGCAAGGTAGCCGGTAAACTTAATTTTGCTCGAGGCCTTACATCCCGGCCTCAGGTTGGCAACGCACAACCCCTTTGGTGTCTCTAGGTGGCGTGAATCTCTTACCATCAGGATATCCGTTTAAATACTCATGCCGTTTTGATTGTGATTTTTTTTCAGTTACTTTTTTTTAGATTTAGTTTAAATAAGGCGTAAAGACTAGTTAAACCTATAGCGTTGGCTTAACTATGCTTTCTTTACTACTACTACTACTATTAGCTACTATTAGCAGATGTAGGTTTGGTGTCTCTAGGTGGCGTGAATTTCTTACTATCAGGATATCCGTCAGCTTGTTTGCCTGACATAAAAAGACAAACAAACATCCCACTGGCAGTTTTTGAGTTACACTTAATTATCATCCTCGTTAACATAAGTGAAAAAACTTTTCATTATTAAGTGTTATTTAAAAACCATTTATCATGATGAAGACAAAATTGAAATAGCACAAAATTATGATCTATCTTTTTATAAAATAATCATTAAAATCTGTTAATTATTAACCTAGTAATCGCGAAACCAATGTACAAAAAAAAACGAATTGAGATAATCGACCTTTATGGAGTCGTTTATTAAAAAAATATATTTATCTTTAATTTTAAACGTCGCACAAATTGACTATGCTGTTGCTACTTAGATTGTTTATTATTAAGGCTTTTAAAGACTTCAGGTCCCGCGGCTTGATGTTTTTTATTTTGATGACCGCATTTCAACTTTTACGTTAACAAGCTTTTTAGTTTACTTGGCGGTTACAGCTAGTGTAAAATATAATTAAAGATTAAAAGAAAATCAAGTACAGAAAAAGCTAATTGCTAATCTTAAAACGACTAAAGAGTTTATAAAAGTTTCATGGACAGTCTAAGTTCTCATACGTTTCATTTTGCAAATTAATCTTACATTTCTAAATGCCTTAATCACCTAATCAATAAATAATTCTAAAATATTGTTTGTGTCAAAATCTAGATGAAAAAGTGGAGACATTATGTCATTCAGCAAAATGAATACTTCTTTATTAATCTTACACGTAAAAGTCGGAAAATATCCGAGGTCGTTCTCAATGTTCCGTGATAAATGCGTATGAAAAAATGTAGCGATTGCTAAATGCGACACGAAATGTGAAAGTACGATCTCTTTTATTCATGATATTTCTTGTAGTATTTATGTAAGTGTGATTCTACAAGGGTGTGTATCTTTTGCTATACGCACTTACTGATACTGATGAATATGTTGCGTTGCTGAAGTGTATATTTATTTGTCATTTAGCCCTTATAATCGAATATATTTTAAGCTAAGTATCTTCACGCCCGTATCCCCGAAGAGGTAGACAAAGGCATAACCAGAGCACTCGCAACTAGCCAAAGACACTAAGATTCTCATAATGTAATAGCAAGCTTATCGCCAACCACCAACAACACACATCCAATACCGAGCAACGATTTTTTCATTAGGATAAATACAATAGATTTAAATTTATAAAATGTGATTCTTAAAACAATACAAAATGGCCCCA
Source organism: Calephelis virginiensis (assembly GCA_002245475.1). Lineage (NCBI taxonomy): Eukaryota > Metazoa > Arthropoda > Insecta > Lepidoptera > Riodinidae > Calephelis > Calephelis virginiensis. Next base: position 50,727 of record NJDC01003372.1, read on the forward strand.
CTATTGGCAGAGTGCTGGGCAGCTACTTGCCTGGGTAGGGATGGGCTAGGAGATTCACCATCTTAACTATTCCTGTCTATTTTTTAAATACTCATGCCGTTATAATGACTGTGATTTTTTTTCAGTTAGTTTTTTTAGATTTAGTTTAAATAAGGCGTAAAGACTAGTTAATCCTATAGCGTTGGCTTACTTTATGGTACTATTAGAAGAAGTAGGGTTGCTAACACCGATAATATAAAGTAATGGATTTTTTAATTTTGTAGGATAGCAAAAATGTGGGACGCTGTATAACAAAACAAATAAGTTGGATATAAAGCCATATATACACATTGCATTCGATCGCCTCGTTGGTCGAGTTACAAGCGTACATGCCTACACATACCAATCGCGAGACTCGGTTTCGATTCCCGACGTGGGCAGACATTTGTATGATGAGCATTAGATGTCTGCATTTTCCTGGTCTGGGTATTTATTTAATTAATTCTGGTATTTATATTTGTATCATTTACTAACACCCATAACACAAGCATATAATTTTCTTACTTTGTGGTTAGATTCAATTAATGTAACTCGTCCAAGGATATTTATTATTTGCTGATTTCCAAAAATGCTAGAATTTAATATTTTATTAATTAATTTGGATAAATAGTTTTTTTCCGGCGAAAGTTCTTATGTAATTGTTAAAACCAATTAACCACGAGTGTGGTGGTTTCAATGATAGGAATTACGGTTTCAATCTGTTCGATGAATCGAGGCGACAATTGTGGATGGAACACAATGAATGTCGCTTGTGGTTTTAAATGGATGGAACAATTAATTCACAACAATTAGATAGCCGTCGCCCGCATTTCGAAAGTGCCATAGACTGAATGATATGGTTTAAGAACAACAAAATAAGACTATGATAGAATCTATACTTGCTATCGTCGGCACTTGGTGGAATTCCATTGTATACACACGTTTTTTTGTAGTTAACACTTGTACTTATCCACAATATACTTTATTTAACACTTTCTGTTACTTTCTAGCCAACTGGTTTCACTTTTTACAGTATCATCAGGGCTTTGAAACCAACGATATAAAATAGTGTTTTAATTTAGCGTTCAATACTTTTTTGGTTGGATGTTACCGGTTGGCTAGAAAGTAACAGAAAGTGTAAAATAAAGTATATTGTGTATAAGTACAAGTACTAACTACAAAAAAACCTGTGAAGACTATGATGTCCCCGTGTTGGTCCGGCTTCCTTTGCAGAATAGACTATCTGCCTTCCTGCGGGCAGCTCGTAGAAGGCCAGCATAGGCTTACCGTCAGTAACATCGTGACATCTAGGTGGTAGAGTTTCGGAGCAACTCGCCCGGATTGGTGCCACCGCCTTACCTATTCTAGCCGCCACAACGTCAGTGCTTGCCATTGACGTGTTCCGGTTCGGAGGGTAAGTAAGTCAGTAAACTTACTTTTGCTCAAGTTCTAACATCTCGGCCTCAGGTTGGCAATGCACCATTACTACCTTTGATGTCTCTAGGCGGCGTGTATTTCTTAACATCAGGAAATCCGTCTGCTTGTTTGCCTTTCAATATCATAAAAAAGGTGAGCTTTGCTAATGGTGAACCATCCCTTAAAAATAACTTCAAAAAAAAAATACCTTAAGTGATCGTCAAACCGACGTATCGACCGAGATATCGTCAGACGAATATTTTTTTTACTTGAGACAAAATATGTCTATATCTCTTTGACCGTGTCTCTAATAAGATTTTCTAACATCATCAGAAATAATGAATGATGTTAAATATCGGCACTACACTTTTTTTAGTTTGCAACTCAGTTTTGACAAATATTTGGTAAATTTCTACAAATTTTTCGTTTCAAGTCGAATGTTCTAGCCTTTTAAGCTACTGAGGATTCAAATCCTGTGGCGAAATGTTTGCTTTCTTTTTTTACATTTACGCGGGTAGTCATGTCCTATAGATAAACAGTTGTGAGTACCTAATAAATGAGTTCACCGTAACAGGTGAAATTGAAAATTATAAAAAGTTATTTTAAATTTGAAGAAATTTAAGCCCAGCTTTTTATTTTATTTTTAAACTCAAATTGACGTCGATTAAAAATAATTATTTGTGGTACCTATACAAAAATAAAGAAAAAAATCCCTTTTTTAAAATAATGTTTCCCAAAAGTTTATCGCCGCCAATTTTATGCCATTACCATTTATGGGTGTATATACAAAATTAAATGACGTTTGCTTGTTTCGCGTAAACTCGAAAACGGGTTCGGTTAATTTTGATTTTAAAATATGCATTAAAATGTATTGAATTTTTCGTTGTCAATATAGTTCACCAGGATACTAGTTACAGCTACTAATCTACTAGCTACAGCTAGTAATCAATATCCGTATCTGTATATTTGTAAGTCTATGGCAAATTGCTACGCGCCTGTCAGTGCCTAACACATTATATCGCACATCATTGTCACGATTAAAACTTTAATTGACCCCCACTAAATCACAATTTACTGTCTCTATAGCGCTATTAAATCTGTTTGTTTAATGAAAATTACTTTAGTGAGGATTTATATCCTTTTACCAACACAATTTCTTAAATAAACGTGGCATAACGTGTAGGAAACACAGTCTCTTCTGACAAAATAAAAAAAAACAAAACGCTAAAACGTTTAATGAAAAAAGTTGATTATCTTGAAACATCTAAATTTGTCAATCAATCGAATTTAGAGAAATTACAAATACACAAAAAAAACTAAGATCCCACTTCTGACACCATGTAACGATCGTTTTTGGGGATGTTGACGGATATGTATATTTCTAAACCTTCATCACCCATTAGATTTAAAAAGATTGCTATTTGTCTGTTAGTTGGTAGTTTGTTTAGTTCGTTAGCTTCAGAGAAAATGTTAAATTTTTGCTTCCACTCACGCCATTTTTCGAAATGGTTGCCACTAAGTTGAATTGGTTTGAGTGTGTTCGTGAAAATATTTACCGCATCAGCCATTTTTATTCTTTCTTTTCTTTATCTTCTTTCTTCTAACACCATGTAACGATCGCTTTGGGGATGTTGACGGATTCCGATCGGCCAAGTGGAGGAACTTTTCAATAATAGAAGTTGTGTCTTGTAGTTGCTTTATTTCAGTCTATATCTCCAATCCCACTATATATGACAGTTTGTATTTGTCTGAGCGCTGGGTTACCAGACGCTGTTACATAGATTACTCTTAAGACTAATCACAGATAATAAATTATCTATGATTGTTACAGTACACAAAGGTGGCTTTATCGCCAAGTCAGCGATCTTTTCCAGGCAACAATAAACAAAAGTACGCCCGGCAAAGTATGGAACAAGATTGGATGATGTTCAATGATATTCCTAAAAATATAAAAATGCATCTAGTCGTTATAAATTATCCTAAAAGCAACAAGCCTTTGCTTTTAATTATAAGTTTTAATTATAGGTGTTTGTATAAAACAAACAAGAAAAGTCAAATGCAAACTAACTCACAGTAAACGCAGAAAGTATAGTAAAATATACTATTTAAGAAATATATCATAGCAATATTCAAATAAGACCAATTTCCTAATAAAAATAATGTTGACTGGAATTGCATATGTGCCTGGTTGACGATAGGCTTGCCATCTATTAAACTGTGGGACTTAGTGTCTTCGGCTAGTCGTTGGTGCCCTGGTTGTGCCTCTACCTCTTCGGGGATATGGACGTGAACACACTTTTTTTTTAAACATTGGAAAACTCATGACACTACACATTTCCTCTTTTCGCAGTTCATACACTAATCACCAATATTAAAGAAACTTCTAAATACTAATAAAGAGAACAGAACGATATAGTTTTTTTTTATTATCTAGTCCTGGTTTTTTATTTTTTAAAAGCCCACTTTTTTATCTTTTAGAGACAGCGGGATTTATTGATGAGACATTTTCTAATTATGTATATTATAGTAAATAGAACGTCTGACTAAGTGGTAGAGTTTCGCAGCGACTCACCCGGTACCACCTTGGTACCACCGCCTTACCTGTTCCTGCGGCCATAACTTCACGACGTGTTCCGGTTCGAAGGGTAAGGTAGCCGGTAAACTTACTTTTGCTCGAGGCCTAACATCCCGGCCTCTGGTTGGCAACGCACCATTACCAGCTTTGATGTCTCTAGGCGGCGGAGATTTCTTACCATTAGGAAATCCGGCTGCTTGTTTGCCTTCCAATGTTATAAAAAAAAACGACATAGTCTTTTTTACTCCCTAGTCCTGCTCATACTTATTTAACGATGGGAAATTTTCTAAGAAATCTTCCTTTAAGGGCATTATCGATTAAGGTATGGTACTTTCCAGTATCTTCTGGTAATTCATATGCCAATCATCAATATAAAGATGGCAAATAATATAATAAACAAAACTACAAAAAAATACTTCATAGCCCTTCTTTTTTTTCAGATGCCTACCTTTTTATTTTTTTTGCTTACAGCGGGATTTAATGATGGGAGATTTTCTAAGGATTTTGTTTTACTCAGCTTTAAACTATATAAGATTTTCACACTACACAGATTCTCTTGTAGTTTACTTACAAATCTTCTATACAAAGATAACTGCTAATAAAATAAACAGAACGATGTATATTTTATTTAATACCTAGAGCTACTTGTTTTTGTTTTTGTAAAAGGCCAACTTTTTTATTTCATTTTTTACAGAGGCATTGGACATGACACTACATAGTTTCTTTTCGTATTAAGAATACTTATAATGAAGTAGCGATTAACATCAATTAACAAAGTTTTACTCCCAATTTCTGTCACTATTTGTTATAAGCCAAATTTATTTTATATGTTCTAGAAAACTCAAATATAACCAACAAAAGGGAACAAAGACACATTGGTACAATAATTAGGTCAATACATTAACATACTGAGTCAAATTAATGTCACAGTCAGATTTCGCGAAGCAATAATTGGTATAATTAATGACTGTGTCTCGTGTCGCCTGCCTTAATTAGGTTGATTAGTGCAATCAAGAGTTTTATTAGGGAATTGTCTAATCAACTATATATAGCTAAGGATATTGCATTGTAGAAGTAACTTTCAATTTTAATTCAATTAAATTAATTTATTGTTTGCGTGAAACAGTTTTACTTAAATAGTGTTATTAATAATACATTTAGAGATCATTTAGCTAATATAAGCACGCAAACACTTATAAGGTAGGTAGAATAAAAAATGATTTTTCAACATTACAAACACATAAATTCAAATAAAATTAACAATAATTATTATAATGTCACGTCTAAAAAAATCACTTTTACAACACAATATAATTATCGTTCACATTATATTGGCGTCTTTGTAAAAATGTGCAGTTTCCGTTTTATTTGTTTTTTTTAATCGTATTAGGATTACATTATAAATAACGAATCATAGTATTTGGTTTAAGAACAACCTTTCCAACCAGTTTAGGAAGATATTATTTAGTTACTAGTCGACCTGGTAGACGTTGTTCTGCTATTTTTTAAATAAAATTTTAATAAAAAAAATTGTGGTGAGTCAACCTTATCACTTAGGAGTGTAAAAATAGATAGTTGTAGATTCTCAGACCTACTGAATATGCCTATAAAATTTGGTGAAAATTGGTAAAGCCGTTTTAAAGAAGTATGGTTACTGACATTGTGTCACGAGAATTTTACATATAAGCTCAGCAAAACTGAGCGATTTAATAATTCTTTTTTCGAGAGGTAATAATTGTGAGAAGATCCTACAAAAATTGTATCAATATCCTTCTAGTAGATTTCAGTTGAACTTAATGTATGCTTAAACTAGCGGCGCGCCCCGGCTTTGCACGGGTATAAAATATACACATAAACCTTCCTCTTCAATCACTTTATTAAAAAAATTCCATCAAAATCCGTTCCGTCGTTTTATAGATTTAAGCTTACAAAGGGACAGAGGAAGAGAGTTTGTTTTATACTATGTAGTGATATGTGTAAAACAAAATTTTTAATAAATTTAAGCCTAATTTAAGTAGTAAAATCGTGGTTGCCGGGTAGTTTGTTTCGCCGTTTCTTCTCCCGACGGGCTAGGTTTGGAAACGGTGGTAGTGTACGGTAGATAGGACTAAACATTAATCCACCTTTAAATTAATTTATAACAAATTATGAAA
>NJDC01003372.1:57028-71660 GCA_002245475.1 Calephelis virginiensis
ATTTAAGCCTAATTTAAGTAGTAAAATCGTGGTTGCCGGGGAGTTTGTTTCGCCGTTTCTTCTCCCGACGGGCTAGGTTTGGAAACGGTGGTAGTGTACGGTAGATAGGACTAAACATTAATCTACCTTTAAATTAATTTATAACAAATTATGAAACTTATGTTCATAAATAAATAAAATGTTTATTAAAATGTAAATAAGGGCTGTGATTTAAATGTACATTTTTATAGAAATATGTAACTTTTTAAAATTAACTAAATATTTTTACACCACAATGTGGTAGAAGATGTTGTATTCTTAAATATCTTTATAACAACTTTTTAACACACATATTCCGCAAATAAATAATTTTCATTTCATTTCAAAAACCATGTCGAATCAAGATAAAATTTTATATATTTATTTTTATTTAATAACCTTTATCTACCTTTTTATCTACCATTTCAAAGAATAATTATCAAAATCAGAGTAAACGCGTAACAAATATATAAAAACATGTAGTCGAATTGAGAAGCTTCTATTTTAGAGCCTTTTAAAAACATACAGAGTTTAAAGTCATGCCCATTATCTTGATGCGTGGCGATCTACAACTGTTCGATTCCGAAGACATTTTTAACCTCGCACGACACCTTTGTGGAATCAGTTATCGAGGGCGGTATTCCCAAACAATTATGACTTAAGGACCTTCAAGAAAAGAGCGTACTTATTCCTTAAATGCCGGCAACGCATCTGTGATACTCCTGGTGTTGTGGATGTCCATGGGCGGCGGTGATCACTTTCCATCAGGTGACCCACTTGCTCGTTTGCCTCCTCTTGTATAAAAAAAAAATAAATAAAAAAAATTATAAACAATGCAGATGTAGGTGATAGTGAGTCCGCATAGAAACATAGGTAACATATTTAGGTTAAATTGAAAAATTATGGGTACAACCGTGTTTGCCTTGTCTTAAAAAAATATATTTACGCCCATATCCATGACGAGGTAGGCAGATGCACAACCAAGGTACTCACGAATAGTCAAAGACACTAAGTCCCAAAATGTGATAGGTGGCAAGCCTATTGCCAACCGGGCACATATTTAATCCCGGGGAGATTACTTCTAATAGAAAAGTGAAAATACTCATTTTTTTTGTTTTTTGACCCAGGGATCGAACCCGGGGTTTCAAGAAGTCAAGCCCGACGCCAGATCATTAGAGCACAAAGGCGATATTGTAGGATCTAGCTCGTTATTACACATTATTAGAATTTATTGAGGTTTGTTGGCCAAGTATTCGAGCAAATGATATGCCAATCATCACATCAGGTAATAAATTCTGTGATATACTTTAGAAAACACAATTTGCTACACACTCATATATATATGGATATAATACATATATAACAAAGCTCTTCCATTGCAGTCTCAGTGGTTCTAAGATAATGAAAAAAACGACGGGTAGCACTCCTGGAGTGCCGGCAGAAGTGAAAACATGAATATTAACGTTGTGCATTTTTGATATTTTGTAAAGGTTAGAAAATAATTTTACACGAATTGCTTTAATTATCAGTATGAAACTGCTATCATTTATGTGGTATAATACAATATTCATTTAATGCGCTATCGTACACAAACATGACAACACGAAAAAGCGCCCTGCGCCGTCATACGAATTTTCGATCAGGTCACGTGTCCTGACGCGAGTTTAGAAGTTTTTACCTATTCCAAAAGAAGTGCGCAAAGCAGCTAAAGAAGTTTTCACTTCAAAATTTTTTTTGTGAAAGAAGAGACAAACAAAGGAACTCACAAACAACTTTAACATCAATGGCCTCGCAGCTCCGTTGCCGTTCTTTTAGAAAGGAGTATGCTCTTTTCCTTTTCTTGCATACATACATACATACATATCTTCACGCCAAGTCCCTTACGGGGTAGGCAGAGAGTATCGAGTACCAGACCTCACGATCCTGACAAACCTGTCTTGCTTCCTTCACATTCATAACCCTTTTCATACAAACACGCCGGTTTCGGAGACTCTTGACACCACCCTCGGATAATATCCGATTGATCTGATCGTGAAATGTCAGCCTTGGTCTCCCCGGGTACCGACATCCATCCTTTACTTGAAGGTCCCTAAATCGTTTACCAGAAATGGAGCACGATCCAAAGCCCAAAATTGTTACTGGGCCAGTCAGTATACCTATAATAACACAGTAACAGAACTAAATCATATTGTATAGAGAATACAGAACCCAAAACAGGTAACTACAATTCTTATATGTTTGTCTTTTCACTTTTCACGCCAAAACTACTAAACGGATTTTTATCAAATTTTGGTAGTAGTACCTCGTAGTCCAGGTTAACATTTAAGATACCGTATTGCCGTACTGCGGGAAAATCTTTAATTTCCATTAACTAATTACGAAAAGTCTCTTTAAAACGTAAACTAAGTCGCAGGCAAGAGCTAGTTTAATTTAAAAAGTATACTAACCTCTTTTGTAATTAGATCTTAGTTCTTAGACATTAAGAAGCAGTATATTAGTTTTGCTAAAACAATTAAATCAGTCGTGTATTTTCCTTTTTAACAGTATGTCTGTCGGAAATAAACAATATGGAATTATCAAGTAGCGTTAAAAAAAAAAGTTAAAAAGTATCTTCACGCCCATATACCCGAAGAGGTAGGCAGAGGTACAACCAAGGCACCCACGACTAGCCGGAATATACTAAGTCCCACAATGTGATAGGTGGCGAGCCTATCGCCAACCGGGCACATTTCCAATCCCGACCAACATTTTTTTATTAGAAAATTAGAAAAATCCAATTTTCTTTATGTTGGCCGACCCGGGATTCGAACCCGGGACCTCATGCAGTCAAGTCCAACACCCGGACCGCTAGACCACAGAGGCGGAATTATCAAGTAGTGTTAACAATAAAAATAGTCGTAAATCTGTCGTTCAAAATAATCTGGCATCAAAGACGTCGAGGAAGTCTCTCATATTGCAACATCTTAAAAACACATTGTTATTTGTATACATATACGTCACAAAATTGATTTATGCCTTAGAGTTTGTTGTTTGATAGAGTAAGCGAGATCTGTAGGGTTACTCTCGAGTCTCGATTTCATGCAAATTGGAAATTTGAATCGAATTTGTCATTTTAGGTACTCTGGAACTCAGTAATAACGAATGATTGACATTTAGTTACAACAAAATTCAATGTATCGGATAAAATCATTTATTGTTTATTATTAATTAAACTTTAATGATTCGCTAGTATTGTGTTCAAGAGTACCTAAAGTGACAGATCCGATTCCAATTTCCAATATTGCACTTATCGAGATTCAAGAGTAACCCTACTGAACTGAAACAAAATTTAAAAAAAGTTTTTTTTCAGAGTTCAAAAATTTAGATTCTTGGTGGCCTTGCAGACGAGGACATCAGTGGACCGAAATTATTGATACCATTGTAATAAACTATATAATGTGAATGTGGATAAATGTAGGTACCCGGGGAGACCAAGGTTGATATTATATTATCCGAGTGTTCTGATCGTGGAATGTCTTCGAAACTGGCATGTTTGTATGAAAAAGCCAATGAATGTGAAGGCAGCCAGACAGGTTTGTCAGGATAGTGAGGTCTGGCACTGGATACTCTCTGCCTACCCCGTAAGGGACCTGGCGTAAAGATATGTATGTATGTATGTATTATTAAAAATTTAGACGTTTTCATCATTTGATATTGCTTTACAAGTTACGGTCAACTTCAATAACCTTTCGAAGATTTAAGATATTTAGCTATCATTTAGTAACCAGGTTATTTGAATAATTAATAATTTTCATGGTCTAGCGGTCCAAGTGCAGGCCTTGACTTCATGAGGTCCCGGGTTCGATATCCAAATCGGGCAACAAAAAGAAAAAGTGATTTTTCCAATTTTCAAAGATTGGATATGTGCCCGGTTGGCGATAGACTTGCCACCTATCACATTGTGGCACTTAGTGTCTTCGGCTAGTCGTGGGTGCCCAAGTTGTGCCTCTGCCTACCACTTCGGGGATATGGGCGTGAAGATACTTACTTACTTACTTATTAACAAAAAAATCTTATTAATGAAACTAGTAAACCTATTTATAATTACTGTAGATTGGTTACTGAAATTGGCTGTTAATCAACGGCAATATCTTTTCTTTTGTTCAAAAAGTAAGTTCCACGTGAACTGTTCTCTTCCTAAGTGCCGTTTTCATATGTTTATTGTTAACTCGACTGGAATCTCTTACTTTTTTGTTTATGTTAGTTTACCGCCTAGCACCTTTAGACAAAACGTACCACTGGCAAGCAATTACATCATAAAGGCAGGAAGACATGGTGGTGGTATCAACTATTGACTAACCTGTTTAATACCTACAACGAAATGACTAAATTATTTAATTAACAAACTACTAAGTTGTCATATTATGAAACAAAATCTGATGTTACAACTCAAGACCTCTATGATAAGAATACTCTAGTATTTATATCTATTGCAATAAAACAGAGAGCCCACTCTTAAAATTGCATGGTATTCGATCAGATCGGGTGATATAAATCATGCTTCTGTGTCATCACATTCAATAAAACAAGCAAGGTCGGTGTAAAATAAAACACCAATATTCATAGTGTATTCTTATTCTAAGTGGAGTCCGAAATAGATTTCATCTCATTATAACTTTCCACGTCCCGATAAAAAATAAGAATGGAGTCATGTGTTACGTTTGCGCATTTCTAGACCGTATCGTGGTTTGAACATTTTCTAAAATACACTACATTGAAAATTCGATTTGAAAAGGTTTTTGACAAAATGACGTTTTAGTTTTTTTTCTCTAGGTTTTGGCATTAACGTTAGTATTTTGCCATTAGTCGAGTAGAAATTTGCATCAAATTTACCAAAATCGGGATTCAATTATAATTAGTCATAAGTCGTCAGTAAGTCATGTCAGGGACTTGGGTAAAGCGGTGGTCTCCTTACTCAAGCTCATGTAGTGATATTTGCCAAAATTGTACAAGATGCCAATAAAATTGACTAATTTCACTCAATATAAACACAAAATTCAATAATTATATTCAAATATTATAATTATTATAAACTACGACCATCTCTTATCTAGATGGCGCCAAAACTGACGTTTTATTTATATATATTTACTAGCTATTGCTCTCGACTTCATCAACGAAGAATAATTACGATTTTCATACAAGCGGTCATCATCTATTATAGGTTCTTAGGTTGATTTTTGTTAATATTTGAGGTTTGATTAACTATATACATATCAAATTTGTTCAATTTGGTTCAGGACTGGCTTACTTTTGCATATAAGTGTGGATTCTATAGTTATTCTCCGAAATAGGCGTGTATGCATGAAAAATTGTGATGAGTGAGCACGAAGCTAGACAAAGCTGTAAGGAACATTTTAGACTCTTTTACTCACTGCTAACCACGTTAGGGACTCGTATTGAAGGTGTGTTATCATTATGTAAAAGTACATTTTGGGTTAACCCTTTAACTGTCCCCTTTAAGAAATATTGGAGGGTTTGTTAAAAAGTGGAAATCGTTGTTTATTAAGTTTCGTTATATTGAGATTACAGTGTATTGCTTTGGGAGTGTATGGGATGTTATAAGTTTGACGTATCTGAGTGTAAATGACATGTCTATGTCTGTGCTACCTATTATAACTCCTAAACGAATCGACCGTTTTAAATGGAAAGCTAATCACTGGGCATAGACCTCTGAATAAAAAAATGCTACCAACACAAAGCCGTCTTCTTTTAAAGTTTATTAACCTATTGAAAATCTTTGGGCGTATACTCAATGGAAAAACCGTACAACGGAACAATGTTCCTAAGAAATGTTTTTGTCAATTTGCTTAGGATAAAATAAAAATCCATATTTACCAAACTTTTTTTAATATAATAGAAGACAAATTATATTGTAACAAAATTTATTTAAAAAAAAAGTAAAAAAAGTATCTTCACGCCCATATCCCCGAAGAACAAGGCAGAGATACAACCAAGGCACCCACGACTAGCCGATGTATATTATCGCCTCTGTGGTCTAGCGGTTCAGTTGTTGGACTTGACTACATGAGAACTTGGTTCGAATCCCGGTTCGGGCAATAAAAGAAAATTGGGTTTTTCCAATTTTCTAATAAAAAAAACGTTGCTCGGGATTGGATATGTTCCCGATTGGCGATAGGCTTGCCACCTATCACATTGTGGGACTTAGTATCTTCAGCTAAAATTTATTTATTTGTGTAATATGTATGTTTCAAAGTCTTTTTCAAAAACCATACTGTTGTCGATAGAGGACAAACTTCAAAATAAATTTTAAATTACCTCTGCCCATACAAAACGTTGTTTTAAATTTCAGTAAACTTCACAAGTGTTAAAGTTTCCGTGTTTCAGATCTCAGAATATTTATACGTAAGTTTGAATGAACTATTACACAAAAATCACACAAAAGGCAAGCAGTATTTACACAGTGTATACAACTCGCAAGATTGCTTCATTGAGTACTGCTTACAATATCACAAACACACAAGCGTGTGTTCGAACTAAGATCCAACGCTCGGAAGCTAATACCGATCTGGAGTCGGTCCTCGCGCACGCCTTTCTCCGCCCGCCCAACTCAAATTCCGCGCGAAACTTGTCAATACTTTGACATTGAACTTAAAGTGATCAAGTGACGTGCAGTGAAAACATTCAAGTTCATTTGCCGAGCAAATGTTTAACTTGTCAAGTGAAACTCGGAGTTTACCGTATTCGACAGCGTTTTGTGGCTTTTGGTGCGTATTTCTTTGTTTTATTTTTATTTATAACGCATTTGTTTCAATAATACCTGAATCAAGAATATTATCCTATTAATATTATAAATGCGAAAGTTTGTAAGTATGGATGTATGGATGTTTGTTACTCTTTCACGCTCGAATGGCTGAACGGATTTGTCTGAAATTTGGAAGACAGATTGTGACCTGGATTAACATATAGGCTATTATTAATCCCGATCGCACACCGGGTTTCTGTGAAAACGCGGGCGAAGCCGCAGGTAGCAGCTAGTTGTTTATAATCGTAGAAATCAATATTAGATATGAGATAGTATCTTTTTTTCTTATTCAATTTTATCGTCAATTTTCATGGAATTTCAACATTACAATAAACATTGATAAAGTAACAAAAAGAATGTTTTGGCGCCATCGTGAATGAAGGTGGTCGTGATTTTTTTATTATTATTTAGTATCGTGTTTATATTGAGTGAAATTGGTTAATTTAAGTAGGAATTAGATTAATTTTATTCAGTGAAAGTGCACAAATGAAATAATCGTGAAAAAGTTAATATGTCGTCTATTTCCTCTTTGCCGTCAAATCTCACTGGATGAGCTTGAGTAACGAAGTCACCGCTTTACTCAAGACCCTGATCTGACATGACTTTGTTCATAGTGACTAATGACTGTATATTGTAAAAGATAGACCACCTATCACATTGTGGGACTTAGTGTCTTCGGCTAGTCGTGGGTGCCTTGGTTGTACCTCTGCCTACCTCTTCGGGGATATGGGCGTGAAGATACTTTTTTTTTTTTATTGTAAAAGAATTAACTTGACATTGGCAAAGTAGTCGTGAAAAACGATCGAAAGCCATATGTATATAAGAAGAATTGAAAATCACTTGTACACTTTCACTCAAAACGTACACAATGTATTTGAAAGTGTACAATGATATTTTAAGAATGAATGAATACTCGTATCAATTTTTAAACATTTAAAAGTAACGCAATTTTTTTTTAATTCCATATTTTGATTTTTAGTCGTAAACTTATTTAATAAGTGATAGATTTCAAATTAAACACATTAATTGTAAAATAAATTTATTGATTAATTTTAAATATATATTATAAATACACTGTATTGTATGTATTGTTTTGACATATTTCCCGAATTGAAGCTCCCGCCTTATCTAATCCTGGTGTTGTAATGTCAATGATCGTCGTTGTCGTATTGCATTCTAAAAAGTTGGGACTTTGTTTATGCGGCCTTAGTTCTCAGATATGATTTAGCGACACATCAGCAACATCTACAGAGTGTATAGGAAATAGTTATCATGACAGTGGTTTGCCATGTTTGTCATCTTACAATATCCTGTCTGCTATGTGTCACTCTTGCTACTGAGCCACCATTTGTTTCATAATCCTGTTTTACACTGCTTTTATACTTTGATATTTTGTAAATATTTAGAAGTAGATAGTAAATATTTCGTTCTTAGAATTTGCCTTCCTTATTATGTGAATTTTATTATGCATATACGTGAAAAGGTTGTAAACAATGCTAGTTACATTTCCCCCAAGTTAGTCCGGATTCCTTTGCAGAATAGACCATCTGCCTTCCTGACAGTTCGTAAAAGGTAAGCATAGGCTTACCGTCACTAACACCGTGACATCTAACTAGGTGATAGAGTTTCGCAGCGACTCACCTGGATTGGTACCACCGCCTTACCTATTCCTGACCTTACGTCATGACGTGTTCCGTTTCGGAGGGTAAGGTAGCCGGAAAACTTACTTTTGCTTAAGGCCTTACATCCCACCCTCAGGTTGGCAACGCACCATTACCAACTTTGGTGTTTCTAGGCAGCGTGAATTTCTTACCATCAGGAAATCCGTTTGCTTGTTTGTCTTCCAACATCATTAAAAATGCCTCTTTTGGATTTACCTGGGTCGTAGATTTTAAAGCTGGCCTCCAATCAATACCTTTCTTTCAGCGCGATCACACGCTTCACGTTTTTTTTTTTGCAGCTTGAGTACGTCATTTTATAACCACAGCTAAGACAAACTGCAGTGCCTAACATATCCTACTAATATAAATTTTTATTACTCTTTTACACAATAACTGAACGGATTTAGATAAAACTTTACAGGAATGTAGTTACTAGTATTAGAATAACTTATTAACTAAAACTTATAAAGCTAGGAGTAGAAGCTCGTTACGTAAATACTATATTTTATTAAAAATCTAAACATCTTACTAATTTAAAAAAGTATCTTCACGCCCTTATCCCCGAAGAGGTAGGCAGAGGCACAACGAGGGTACCCACGACTAGCCGAAGATACTAAGCCCCACAATGTAATAGGTGGCAAGCCTATCGCCAACCGGGCACATATCCTATCCCGAGCAACATTTTTTTTTAGAAAATTGGAAAAACCCAATTTTCCTTTGTTGCCCGACCCGGGATTCGAACCCGGGACCTCATGCAGTCAAGTCCAACAACTGAACCGCTAGACCACAGAGGCGATAATCGAATCGATAATCGAAGGCGATAATCTTACTAATTAAAATGCCCGTTTTTCAATTATGTGTAGTTCCATAACTCAAATCGTTCGGGTTTTCAAAAGTTTCCAAAATCAGCTTGTTTGTATGAAAAAACAAGGACTGTGAAGGTAGGCAGGTCTATGGAATCGTGGCACTCCATACTCTACCTACTCTGTAAGAGACTTGGTGTGAAGATGTATTTGTTCAATTCAAACTTGAATGCTTAACTAGAACGCTGCATTGGTGTGGTAAAATGTGTAGCTCCACTAGCTCGATTTAATTGTAAACAAATAAATATATCATTTTCCTGACGGTAAGACATACATGTCGATTAGAGACACCAAAAATGTTGTTGACTGGTCAAGCTATGTGCCATTTTAATCTTAATTTGGTATATTACCGATTATAAAATAGTATTTCCTCGTATCATTCCATGAAAAATAGACCAAATAAAGTATCTTCACGCCCATATCCCCGAATAAGTAGGCAGAGGCACAACCAGGGCACCCACGACTAGTCGAAGACAATAAGTCCCACAATGTGATAGGTAGCAAGCCGAGCAACCGGGTTCATGTCCAATCCCGAGCAATATTTTTTTTTTGAAAATTGGAAAAACCAAATTTCCTTTTTATTGCCCGACTCGGGGTTCGAACTCGGGACCTCATGCACTCAAGTCCAACACCTGAACCGCTAGACCACAGAGGCCATTATATATTAGTAAATTATCAATTATTAGGTAGTATTTCCGCGCATCGCTCCGTGTAGAATAGACCATATATCTCCCTGACAGCTCGTTAAATGAGAAACCATCAAGACTACTGGTGGTAGAGTGTCGTGGTCCAACTTGTTATGGTAGAGATCGTCCGCCTTACCTATTTTTGCAGCCACAGTTACAGTTCATGTACTGGACTGGAGTATAGAGTAGCAGGTAGATTTAACACCTTACACCTCGGCCACAAGATAAACATAGGTGCCTATCTTGTGCCCGACATATATGGCATATTTTATATACAGGGTAACATTTAAAGGACCAGCCACATTTTTAATGAAAGGTGTCGATTCTAAATGGGAATCGACAACACTTTCCGTTTATGGAGTATTAAGCGCTTTAATTTTTTACACTCCAGTGATTCACCTAGTCGTTCTAGTCGTAATTCAATACTTCATTTTCCTGTATCCCACTCCAATTGTTATTCAAGTTCCTTTACTTTTGGTTTCGTCAAATTATGGAATAGCGATAGCACTTCCCTGCCCATCTTCAAAAAACGGTTGAAAGAATATTACTTAACACTTGCATAACAATTTATGACTTTCAGGTTTCTTATTTATATATATTTATTAATATTATTTATATTGTTTTATAGTATGTCATGTTTTTTTTTGTTCTTACTATGTTTAGGTTATTTATTTATTGTGTATGATGCCTTCCTTCCTGTTTCATCACAGATTCAAATATTTAGGGTTGGCTGGAAGAAATCTGTAGACCTAGAGATAAGCCCACCTTTTGTGCATTTCTGTTTATCACTGTCCATGTTTTATGTCATAAATTGTGCACAATAAAGAATTAAATAAAATAAAATAAATAAAGTATTAATCAATAAATGCAAATTATATTTTTTATCCAAAGCAGAATACAAAATGCATAGTTATAACGTAAATGCTGGCAACAATCGCATGCGCAGGCTGGTGACGTCATGACTCGTACTAGGTACGAATTAGCGTGACAACAGGTGAAGTATTACCGAGGATTATTTTAAATGTATGTTCATAAAAGTGAATATTAAAATTTAGTAATTCATATTTAAAATACACTATTATTTTAGCCATAACTTCCTCATATTAAAATTTGGCCAGTCTTTTGAAAGTAACACTTTTAAGGCCTCGGTTATCTCTTAACATAAAGAGACCCGTATATTTGTTCTTTATTTACGAGTATTACCAAAAAAATACTGAGCGCAAACGTTGTAGTGATAATAGTAAAATTATTCGAAAAAGATACTTGCTTGTAATAATATTTGCTTATCATATCACCTAATTAAGTGACTGCACTAGTGACATAAGTGAATTAACCTAAGTTACTAGCTTTAAAAACGGAACCCTACACCAAAAATCTTATAAAAAAACCTCAGGATAAACACGCAAAGCATAACAAAAAATATAATTGTAAAAGAAAACCCGATATCCTTCCTAGAAGACGTATCCATGATAACAAGGGAACAAAAACACATCCACATACTAGCATTATCTTTTTAAGCCCGTTTCTCACTTCCAATTTTCCCAGAATCACGGTAATGAGATTCTTCGTGCCGCGCCGGCCAAGTCTCGTTGGGCAAATACATTTGTGTACATAGCGCACTCCGGTAGCCGCTCTCTGTTTGCTGTCGACCTGTTAATTAATAACTCGGCGAGCAGTGTATACACAGCCTTATTACCAGTAAAATCTCACAAGTCACGAGTCTAAATTCAAACCAGTTCTCTTTTGGCTCTCGGTTTCTAATCACACGGTTATGGGTTTGTATGGACGCTGCTTACACACTGGATATTTGTTCTTCGCATGCTTTGATTTAGAATTGTAACACAAATATATCGTCATGTTATTGAAATGTGCCGGTCTGTTGAGGTAGGTAATTTAGTTTCTTTTTTATTTTAACTAGTTGTGGTATGTACTATGCCTTACTTTAATAAAAATATATCATGTTTGAAGTAATATCTATAATGTACCTAGCCGACCTGTCCCACGTCATAGGGAGTTAATTATTTTTTAATATACATCTATTTGTTTAATCCATAAAATACAACCTATCATCGTCATCAGTCAGAGGAGGTCCACAGCTGGACAAAGGCCTTCCTCAAAGAGCGCCGAGTCACGCTTACTTTTTGTAAAAGAGTTTTCATGATCAGATCAATATTTCCAAAGATAACAACTACAAATAAACAAAAAAATTAGAGTCTTTTTCTCTTAATAATAGATTTACAAGTTAGTGCTGATTAATCTTATTATTTTAACGGATGTGAGTTTGAATCTCCGCTGTAGAATAGACCAACTGCCTCTCTGTTTTGTGTCTCTTAAGAGACTTAACCGGATCTCCACCACCAAGACCACTAATAGTGAGTCCTGTGCAGCAATTTGTCAAAATTATGAATCCACCACTTTATCCATTCCTGTCGCCATAATGAGAATGTCATTTCCTAGCCCAGAAAGTAGGGTAACCGGTGGTAGATTTAAACGTTAAGACAGACATAACAGCTCGACAACAGGACAACGAGGCATCTATAACATCTGTAACATCTATAGGCCACTGTTGTCTGATACCATCAGAGAAGCCGGGTGCTTGTATGATATTTTACGCCTTAAAAGCCTTTCCAATTTCTTTCAAACTATATTTACGAAAACATAACCCTCTAGCAGTGGTTAAAATAAAAAAAAATAAAAAACCGTCTTTCTCCGAATTATTTTGTACTAGCCAACCCGGCGTACTTCGTATCGCTTGACATTAACTGCTAACAGTTAGTATTATAGGTTAATAATTAAAATAATATGCTAAGCTCTAGCTATGCTTTTTCCCCATGTTGGTCCAAGCTCCATTGCAGAATAGACCATCTGCCTTTCTGTGCCAGGCAGCTCGTAAAAGGCGAGCATAGGCTTACCGTCATTAGCACCATGACATCTGACGAGGTGGTAGTGTTTTACAGCGACTCACCCGGATTGGTACCACCGCCATAACTATTCCTGCCAACATAACGTCATGACGTGTTCCGGTTCGGAGGGTAAGGTAGCCGGTAAACTTACTTTAGCTTGAGGTCTATCATCCGGGCCTCAGGAGCGTTGCCAACACCATTACCACCGTTGGTGTCTCTAGGCGCCTGTGAAGGACGCCCGCACTCGGAGAGGTCATCAACATTTAATCTATCATTAAGTCACAATTTTGTAAAGAAAAAGACGGACAGTTCTTCTGATACTAAGTGTCAACTTTTATCATGAGGTGAAATTGTACCCTAGCCCAATACGTTAATAAGTTTTTATGAAAAAGATTCTAACATTAATTAGTAGGCTACCTGATTAAAAATAGTCACCACTGTCCATGGTTATATACAACAAGAAAAAGATAGTTGCCGATGCGATGCCGGCTTTTAAAAAAATATTAACCCTCTCTTAAAAATCCCAGTGTCAAAACTCCAAAAACACTGCATGATGAAAACTATTTTACAGTTTGACTCTTCGTGTAAATAACTTAAAATATGTGTTGAAGTATGGCATGTAACTCTAATCAAGTGACTTGTTTGTTTTGTAAGTAAAACTATTAGACACAAAATGTTCTCTAATTTCATTACTTGATTGGCAGATACAGAGCATAACATTTTTTTAAATATAGAATCATTTTCTCTATCTCGGATCTGCGGGCCTATTATGCATCTTTTTAGTATGATCACTGGGTGGAGTGTACATCGTAAGCTGTAAAATGACGTGTTTTATACTTGCTATCTCTATTGTTTTTCTTTCGGTCACTGGAGATAGCAAATATAAAACGTTTCATTTGACGTGCAGTTTACCCAGTGATCGTTACTAAAAAGATACGGAATCGGGGGGCAGAACTTGTACTCTTCGTTTCTCGCTGACAATGGTCCTTACTTTGAGTAAATGGGAACTGAAATCATGTGGTAAGTTTTTTAATTTCTTTTATATTAATTAAGTGCTAGAATTAAATTATTTTGAGATATTCAGCTTGTCCAATTTTCAATAAATTCCATAACGAATGTTAATGAATGAATGAACTAATTAATGAATGGATGAATAACACTTTATTATGCACCAAAATTAACAATAATACACAGTCTTTTAATCATAATATTTAACTTGGGTGCAATATGATGAAAGATATCAAGCAAAAACACGATAAATTTACTATTACAATTGTTTCCATTTATTTTCGTGGTCAATATTATTTGTCATTATGTCGCCCACTTAGCCTCGCACCCGTGCTCTATAATTACCCGGGAAAAAATAAAACTCAAAGAAACGCGATGGCAGCTAATGGTCTGAAACTAAATTTTAATTAATGTCGTGTTATTCTGAATGGAAATAATTATAGAAGTAGCACGACAGGTCAGTGTGACGCGCGCCTTACTCGATCTACATCCACAGTAATTTACTAAGTTATAATTACACATGTTTAAGCGCCCTAAGCGATTTAACGCACGTTATTTTGGAAATTAAAAAGTAACTTAGAAAGAAAATGTTGTAAAGAACGCGATCATTGGAAGGAGTACTTGGCCATCGTATTAATTATTGGTTGTAAAATCTCTACATGTTTTAATTATACATGTTTGATTACAC
>NJDC01003373.1:36876-62288 GCA_002245475.1 Calephelis virginiensis
AACACCGAGTTTGGGTGGGCAGCCGTTATTTCAAAGTAACGTTCCGATAGCTCTTTGAAATGCTGCGCTATTGTGGGTAACTCTAGGTCGCGATGTAGGTCCTCGTTACATACCTACCACGGGCTACCGGTGGCAGTACACATGTTCTGTACCACTTGTAACTTATTACGGTAGGTCGGGAAGGCATGTGCGAAGGCTACACTTGCGTAATTCGTGACTATTCTCTAGCATATGAAAGATTGACAAAGCAAATACACTCGTACAATGCGAATTTGGGTGGATGTAGGTACCCGGGTAGACCTAGGAGCGGGACAAATACAAGAGGTGTCGGGCGAGGGCGAGGTGCGCCATTTTTTAGATTTACATACAAAATGTATAGAAGAGGTTGGGCGCGAGAATACTGAGACGATGTTTCGCGGGCCTCACCTTTTCTTTACATTTTGTATGAAAATCAAAGAAATGGCACACTTCGCCAGCGCCTCGCCCTCGCCCGACGCTTCTTTTATTTGTCCCGCGCCCTAGGTTGAGATTCCACTATCAAATCGCATGGGTATTATCAGAGGGTGGTGTCAAGAGTCTCCGGTATGTTTGTATGTGTAGTGTACGTTTGTATCGTAACATTTGGAACTCGATACTCTCTGCCTACCATGCAAGGTGACTTGGCGTGAAGATATGTATGTATGTAACTATCCTACACTGACAAAGTCGCTGGCAAACAGCTAGTTTGTATATAGTAGGTCAGCGTTTCCCAAATGGGTCGCGACCCGGTACAAGGCCATTAGAATTTTATTACCAGGTCGCAACATTCGATAACAATCAACAGAGACGAGAAAACTGCTAGCTCTTTGTGCTACATCTCACCGTCCAATCATACATATTCCACTCGGGCAGTTTCTGACGAGGTTTTTGCAGCTTGATTTGATGTATCGGTTCTGTGGTCTAGCGGTGTTGGTCCGGGCTCCTTTGCAGAATAGACCATCTGCGTTTCTTGCCAGGCAGCTCGTAAAAGCCGAGCATAGGCTCTAACACCGTGACATCTGACTAGGTGGTAGAGTTTCGCAGCGACTCGCCCGGATTGGTACCACCGCCTTACCTATTCCTGCCGCCATAACGTCATGACGTGTTCAGGTTCGGAGGGTAAGGTAGCAGGTAAACTTACCACTTGCTAGAGACCTAACATCCTGACCTCAGGTTGGCAACGCACCATTACCATCTTTGGTGTCTCTAGGCGGCGTGAATTTCTTACCATCAGGAAATCCGTCTGCTTGTTTGCCTCCCTATAACATAAAAAAAGCGGTCCATGTGTTGGACTTGAGGTCCCGGATTCGATCTCCGAGTCGGACAACAAAAGGAAAATATGTTTTTCCAATTTTCTAATAAACAAAACGTTGCTCGGGATTGGATATGTTCCCGGTGGTTGACGGTTTGCCACCCGGGACTTAGTGTCTTCGGCTAGTCGTGGGTGCCTTGGTTGTACCTCTGCCTACCTCTTCGGGGATATGGGCGTGAAGATACTATTCGACAAAGTTGTTAGTGTCAAAAATGTTGGTAATGTAACCTAATGAATACAGTTTGTGCAAGTGTCAAGTGGATCACGAAGGGACAGTTTTAAAATTACCGGGCCATGACAGAACAATGTTTGGGAAACACTGTTGTAGGTAATTTATACTACGACCCATATTCAACATACTATGTGCTAGCTCTAAAACATGTCCATGAGACAATCACACTCACAATAACGTTTAAAATTTAACATCTTTAATATAGTCGTTTATATCTTTGACGTGTTGAAATTATCCAGTTTATTGATATGGTAGGTCCATAAAAGGCATATTGTATGTGTTAATTGTGAGGCTATATTGTTTGATTTTAGTTATACCCGCGGCTATACCCGCCTCAGGTCTATCCAATAATACTAGGTTTCTTTTTTTTAATGATATTGGAAGGCAAACAAGCACACGGATTTCCTGGTGGTAAGAAATTCCCGCCGCCTAGACGCCAAAGGTGGTAATAGTGCGTTGCCAACCTGAGGCCCGGATGGTAGGCCTGGAGCATAAGTAAGTTTACCGGCTACCTTACCCTCCTAACCGGAACACGTCATGATGTTATGGCGGCAGGAATAGGTAAGGCGGTGGTACCAATCCGGGTGAGTCGCCTCGAAACTCTACCACCTACTCAGATGTCACGGGGTTAGTGGCGGTAAACCTATGCTCGCCTTTTACGAGCTGCCTGGCAGGAAGGCAGATGGTCTATTTTGCAAAGGAGCCCGGACCAACATGGGTAAATTCTATAATAATAAATTCTATAATCAACGAACTAATCCACTAACCATTCGTTACAAGTAACGAGGCGTTAGATATAGTTCCACAAATGTTTTAGTTACCTGCTCCATGGAACCTTAAATAACTTATTGAAAGGAAATAATAAGTAATTTTGAAAGGTACAGAAGACGCACTCTCATAAGAAATTCATGAAAAAATATTTTATACGTCTTATCGTTGGCACTTGGTGAAATTCCGGTGTTTAAGCCCTATTTTTAATAACACTTGTACTTTTCCCCACTCTACTATATGCCACACTTTGGTCAACCGGTTTCACTTTCTATAGTTTTAAATCCCTGATGATACTTGAAAAGTGAAACTGCTTAAGTGAAACATAAAGTGTATTGTAGAAAAAACAAGTATTGTTTAAAAAAGTGTTAAAGTTGTCAGTAGCGGTCCGGCGTCGGACTTGACTTCTTGGTGTTCCGGGTTCGTTCCCTGAGTCGGGCAACAAAAAAAAATTAGAAAATGTTTACTTTTCATTTCCTAAAAAAATAACGTTACCTAGAATTGGATATGTGCCCGGTTGGCGATAGGCTTGCCACCTATCACATTGTTCTGCCTCTGCCTACTTCTTCGCGGATATGTGCGTGAAGATGCTACCTTTTAGATGTTTGTTTATAAAATTAGTTTAACTTTTAAATAGATGTATTCAGTCATCCATCTGTTTCCTGTCGATCGCTGATGCTATCCGTTACTATTATTATGTATTATCTATTGTGTTTGAAAGTTGAGGAAGGTCGCTGTTCAGAAATAAACTAATAATAATTACAATGAACTTGAAAATTGATGGTTATCTTCATCCGGGGTCGAACTTATTATGTATTTTTTATTTTGGATATTTGAGAACAACTTAAAGCGCCCAACTGTATAAAAAATGGTGAGATAAAGATGTGTGACATTTTTTAGGGATGTGATAACCTCATCGCTTACTGGTAAAATGGTTTAGTAATAGTAGTTGGTAAAGCTCATCTTGCCCAGCTATATATTTCTGTTGCCATACCGTCAATGCTTACCGTTTTCGCGTTCTTATTGAAGGGTAAGGTAGCTGTAAGAGCTGCATACATGGCAACCATTCCAAACTAAAAAAAAAGTATCTTCACGCCCATATTCCCGAATAATAGGCAGAGGTACAACCAAGGCACCCACGACTAGCCGAAGACAGTAAGTCCCACAATGTGATAGGTGGCAAGCCTATCGCCAACCGGGCACATTTCCAATCCCGACCAAATTTTTTTTTATTAGAAAATTAGAAAAATCCGATTTTCTTTTTGTTGGCCGACCCGGGATTCGAACCCGGGACCTCATGCAGTCAACTGTCAAGTCCAACACCCGGACCGCTAGACCACAGAGGCGATTGGCTATTCCAAACTACCATTATAAATGTGACCGCCTCGTTGGTCGAGTGGCTAGCGTACACGCCTAACTACGCCGATCAACTGCGAGGTTCGGGTTCGAGTCCCGACGGGGGCAGGCATTTGTGTGACGAACATTTAGATGTCTGCATTTCCGGGTCTGGATGTTTATTAAATTTATTCTTGTGTCTATTTAAGTATTTCTATGTATTAGAATCGTTGACTAACACCTATAACACAAGCATATAATTTGTTTACTTGGGGGTATAGTAAGCAAAAGCCTATATCAGATATATACATTATACATGTGTAATTGAATAAATCAAAGAGTATATACCTAAATACTACGTAATAAAAGGCGGGACTTCCATAGATACATAGCAAACCCGAATTTTGTATGAAGTTTACTTCAAGTGACATATCTCACTTGACGTAACATGGTGAAAAGGTATAAGCCGTATAATTTAAAAGTAAGTCTAAAGGCATTCAGATCTATGGCAACTAGTATCGTATGGTTTAGGTGAATAAAAAGCATAGCAAACCTAGTTCTTTTATTTTTTTATATAAATGTTGCGCAAAACTGGAATAAATTATCATAACCACCCGCGATTTCAGAAAAGATATGTCACAGTCTACCTTAGAACTTCGAGGTCAAAAAACATCGTTTTGAACTCGACACAGTTTTAGCAACATCAAGAGAAAAGATGATCGAAGTTTCTTCATAATTATTGAATTTCGTGTTGATATTGAGTGAAATTAGTCGATTTTGGTGGCATTTTGTACAATTTTGTTCACTGACAGAGCACAAATGAAATAATCATGAAGAAATTAGCGTATCGTGTATTTCCTCGTTGCCGCCAAATCTCATTACATGAGCTTGAGTAATGAAGCCACCGCTTTACCCAAGAGCCTGACATGACTTACTGACGACTTATGACTAATTATAATTGATGTAAAATTTGATGTAAATTTCTATTTGACTAATGGCAAAATACTAACGTAAAGGCCAAAACCTAAAGAAAGAAAGAAAAGATATGTTTTTTTCTGAAACCGCGGCATTACCATTTATGTTATACAGCCATAAACGCCAAAAATTGCATGATTATCTGTGATTGCATCGTTAAGGGGTAACGAGATTGTAATTCGCATCATGAAACAACCACAAACTATCTGAAATTACTCTAAATTGTAACCTCAAAACCCACAGACCTAATCTTTTTATCGTTTACGTCTAGAAACATATATAGAGATTTATTTTTATATTTATTGTTTTCTTTATGATAGTAATTAGGTTTTATTGCCTTGATGAAAAGTTAACGATTTGCTTGAACTGTTTGCCCGTGATAAGGACGCAATGTGGAAGTACCTCGCGATCTCGATTTACCCCCAGCAGTGCAGCATCAGAGAGCTATCTGAAGGTTGGTTTGAAATAACGGCTGCCTCCTGAACCTACTTGTACAAAGGTCTTTATAATGTGTGCCTGAATCCTGTGTTAGCACCAGCTTGTGACTACACCGGCAGACGTACACCAGCACCAACAATACACCAACTTTAGATCACATTTAGGTAATCGGATCCCGCCGACCCGATAACGGCGGCCAACGCGAGTTTTCCTTGCAATCTTAACGCAAACTGAAAATTCCCCACACTACGTCGTCCTCACCAAAAAGTTTAAAAAAAGGGCGGCAAAAAGTTATTCATCACCTTTCGGTCACCTGCGACTAACGCCGAGTGGCGTGCCTCTACTGCAATCAACTTATCCGGTAACTAGAACGCAGCAACAAGTCGAAGTTCAGTCTCCTGAGAGATAGCCTTTGTTGCTGACGTTGTAAGGAACAGTCTAATCCATCTAAATAATGTCTGAGGCCGAGTCAAGTCCGGTGAAGTTGTAAAAACCGCGAGGTTGGAAACACTTTGGTCATTTCGGAAAAAAAAGCTTGAACTCAACCCGTCTTATTAATAAATACGGAGTACAGTACTCCAAGGTTGAACTTGGTAATTATCTGTATTACAACGTGATACAGACTATGATATCAAATAAATTTTATTCGTACCTTACTCCATCTTTATTAACAAGATAAAAAGGGTTCAGGAGTACAAGGGATCAAATTGATTAAGCGCCATCTTTTATTGGATAGCTTAAACTATATAGTAGCGCCATTTTTTTTAATTGCACTTTTATACGCAATAAATAATAGATGGCGTTAAATAAAATGTATTATCCATTCTTAATAATATTTCAAATGCTAAGGTGTGTTTGTATGTGTCTACTATGTCTAAGTTTCACCAAAGCGATGCTATAATAAGTCTTTAGAATTTGTGGACTACCTATATCTTAACGGATACCCGAGGGAGACCTGGAACCTTTAGTACGCGGGCATAGCCGCGGTTAAGACCGATTTAATAATAGTATATCCCATTATTAATGTGGTATTTATTACTGTCTTATGTAAAATAAATAAAATTGGTAATTCGTTTTTAATGCGCCATATTATCACATAACGACGAGATGAATACGTACAATATCTAGATCAATTTTAGTAATTTAAAAAGATTATCTAAATCTAAAAACCGTTTGAACCGATTCAAGAAAAACAATTATACAAATTTATTAGCGCCTATGTGGTCTAACGGTCCGGTGTCGGACTTGACATCTTGAAGTCCCGGGTTCGATCTACGTGTCGGGCAACGAATAAGTTAGAATATTTTCAATTTTCTAATAAAAATAACGTTGGCTGTGATTGGATATGTGCCCGGTTGGCGATAGGCTTGCCATCTATCACATTGTGGGAATTAGTGACTTCGGCTAGTAATGTTTGTCCTGGTTTGTGCCTCTGCCTACCTCTTCTGGATTATGGGCGTAAAAGATACTTACGTTTTTATTTACCTATAAGAATTGTTTGAAGTATCGGATTAATTTATTTTTCCAGACAATGCCTCCACCCAGAAGCGTGCAGCAAGGACATTATGCTCCCGATATACTACGCGCGCTTCCACGACCTCCGCAAGGAGTACGTGCGGGCGTACACGCTCCGCGCGGTCACTCCGCGCGCGCAGCCCGCACCTCCACCACCTGACCATCCAGGATCACTCATGGACATGATTAACTGTATCCTTTATACATCTATACTTTAATACTATATTTATATATGTATTTCTTGTGTGCGTGTGTATGTCACTTACCTCCTAAACGGCTGGAGTGATTTTGGTGATTTTTTGTGTGTGTTCAAGGAGATTCGAAAATGGTTTAGAATTTACACAATTTTTTAGTTTTTTTTTTTATTTGTGAGTAATTGTTGATTTTGGAATGTTTCGCATTGGATCAGTCAAACTGCGCTACTATATCAGAGCATCAAATATTATGTAGTAGCTGTTAATGTCAAGCGATACGAAGTTTGCTGGATCGGCTAGTATAAATGTATAATATAGCAAATAGGAAAATTTGTCTAAATGTCTTTGACGGCTGCACCGATTTTGATAAAATTTGATACGCATATAATTAGAGTTTAACCATAGTCTACCCATTTTTGAAAAATTAACCCCAAAGGGCTATCTATAACGGGGGATGAAAGTTTTTAAAAAACATGTTAAAGCTAACAAAAGCTGCTGTTAAATAAAAAAGCGGACTAATTTACACATTCAATCTTAATGTCTATAAAAAAATAAATACCCGTTTCGCGTTGTCATCAAACTTGAACGGATGGACCAATTTTGCTAATTCTTTTTTTGTCGTATTTATTTATCGTCAGGAGAAAAATAATATGTAGAGAGAAACAGCGAAAATGAGTGCGAAAAATAACTCTTCAATTTCGTCCTTACAAACTGTTTGTGTCAAGCGAAACGAAGTTATACGAAGCGGATCGGCTAGTGTATTACTATAAATGCGAAAGTCTGCTTGCCTGTTTGTTAGGCTAAACTGATTTTCATTAAATTTTGTATGCATATAGGTGAAGATCCGAGTGAACTGGACTTGAGAATTGATCCAAACGTATCATAAAAGCCCAAATCGATGGGATAATGTTGGATTTTTTTTAATGACATTTGAAGGCAAACAAGCAGACGCATTTCCTGATGTTAAGAAATTCACGCCGCCTAGAGACATCAAAGGTGGTAATGGCGCGTTGCCAACCTGAGGCCGGGATGTTTGGCCTCGAGCAAAAGTAAGTTTAACCGCTACCTTACCCTCCGAACCGGAACACGTCATGACGTTATGGCGGAAGGAATAGGTGAGACAGTGGTACCAATCCGGGCGAGTCGCTGCTAAACTCTACCACCTAGTCAGAAGTCACGGTGTTAGTGACGGTGAGCCTATGCTCGCCTTTTACGAGCTGTCTGGCAAGGACGGCAGATGGTCTATTCTACAAAGGAGCCCGGACCAACACGGGGAAATGTTAGGAGTTCCTATGGTCACCCTCAATTTCCAGCATCTGATTAGCTCCAAGTCAAAACAATTTTGGATTGTAGTCCGATTTAAACATTCATGCAAATTTTCAGTGGAGAAATGGACCAAATTCGACACAAACATTGCAAGTTAAATGAAAGCTTGTAAAATAATTGTATGTGTTTTATTTCTACATACATGATTTTTTCTAAGTATAGCTATAATTGTTTTTTGTACACGATGCCTTCCATTTTATTTCCACAGCTTCTTTTATTTGGGTTGGCTGGAAGAATTTTCTGTAGTGAGAGATAAGGTCGCCTCTTGTGCATTTTTTACTTTTGCTGTATTTTCTTAATTTTTGCTTTTTATGTGCAATCAAGTATTAAATAATAAATAAGCCTTAGGATAATTAAAACAAATATTTCCTCAACCAATGACCAGATTTAGGAATAACCCCATACACAGGAGAAAACTTTTATGCTGCGGAAGTGAAAGATATGGCCAGCATCATTCAGAGGATAATTGAAGACGGTAATATTTTAATAGATCTACATAAGTTACATCTGTGGTCTAGCGGTTACGCTTCGGCTTTGACTACTTGATGTCCCGGGTTCGATTACCGGGTCGGACAACAAAAAAATGTAGAAAATGTGTATTTTCAATTTTCTGATACAAATAACGTTGCCAGGGATAGGATATGTGCCCGGTTGGCGACAGACTTGCCACCTATCACATTGTGAGACTTAGTGTCTTCGGCTAGTCGTGGGTGCCCTGGTTGTGCCTTTGCCTACTTCTTCGGAGATATGTCATCATTACATCAAGTTTTAGAAGAGACCAGGGGGGTGATTATGTATCTCAGTTGTCAACTCAAACTGTAAAAGTGTACATCAAATGACGTCATCTGTGTTTGCTGTCTCTATTGTATTTTTGTTGGTCACTGGAGATAGCAAATACAAAACACGTCATTTGACATCGATTCGATGTACACTCATCCATTTTGAGTTGGTAACTGAGTTACATAATCACCCTTCTGAGCAGGTAAATTCTCTCGTGGAAGAAGTATATCAACAAGACCACTGGTGGTAGATTGATGTTCAGCATCTAGCCTGGATCCCTTACCTATTTCTGACGCCATGATGACAGTGTCGTGATCCGCTTCGGAGGGTAGAGTAGCAGACTTGCATATTAGACCTCAAACCCCTACCACAAGACAGTGGCGCTTCTATAACCGCCTCCAACCGCGAGGCTCGGGTTCGATTCCCGACGGGGGCAGGCATTTGTGTAATGAACATTTAGATGTCTGCATTTCCGGGTCTGGGTGTTCATTAAATTTATTCTTGTATCTATTTAAGTATTTGTATGTATTAGAATCGTTGGCTAACACCCATAACACAAGCATATAATTTACTGGGGTTAGATTCAATTTGTAGAAAAAAAAACTCTAGTGTGCCTTTTAGCTGTGGTTATTTCTTAAACATCAGAAGATTCGTGTGAATGTTTGCTGTCATATAACATAAAAAGTATTTCCTTTTTTTATGATATTGGAAGGCAAACAAGCAGACGGATTTCCACCAAAGGTGGTACTGACGCCGGGATGTCAGGCCTCGAGCAAATGTAAGTTTACCGGCTACATTACCCTCCGAACTGGAACACGTCATGACGTTATGGCGGCAGGAATAGGTAAGGCGGTGGTACCAATCCGGGTGAGTCGCTGCGAAACTCTACCACCTACTCAGATGTCACGGGGTTAGTGGCGGTAAACCTATGCTCGCCTTTTACGAGCTGCCTGGCAGGAAGGCAGATGGTCTAATTTGCAAAGGAGCCCGGACCATACATGGGTAAATTCAGATACATGGGTAAAGTCAGATTTCATGGTTTTAGTGACGGTAGGAAGATAGATGGTTTATTCTGCAAAAGAGCCCAAAAAGGACCACCAAAATGCCACATATAAACAAAAAAGACGTTTCATTATTTTTGGTGTTCATACCCCTATCCACTCATTTCCTTGGTCTGGTAGTGGATTGTATCCTGACAGGTGTACGCAGAAAATAATATTAATACATACAAACGTGATCCCGGTCTACAGCTAGCTACGCACCTGTAACTTTTGTGATGTCTAAAGACGACACTTGCCTCTTAACATTAGGAGAGTCGCCTCCCTGGTCGTTTTGACATAAAAAACATAACGCCTATATCTACCAAGATGCTAAAGATGTTTTGTCAGTCTGAGCTGCCTTAATTTCAAGGTTAACAAGACAGTGGCGAGCACTGACGTTAGCGTCAGGGAAAGATAAGGTGCTTACCGTACAAGGCGTTACGGCTAACTGACTTTACTTGAATAATCAAGAAATTAAAATAAGATTATTCTGGCGGCAAGGTGTGGGGTTGTTACATCCCATAACCAGAAAAAAAAGGGACGGGTCTATGTAGCCCGGTCGGAATGAAGTTCAAACTATAGCAAGTAGTGTCGATAAAATGTCTTGTTATGCTTTTTTTGTTCTCGAAACTTCGTTATAAAAATACAGAATTCGGGTATAAGTACATACATACATTAAAAAACATATTACTATTATGTTAATATATTACAGACGTACAAAACGTTAACGTTAATAACATATTATTATATTACAGACGTACATTAAAAAACTAAAATTAAAATTTTTAGTCATCCCGACAGTACCTACATGTAATGTAGCTAAGAACAATCTGGATCATGTCATCTTTCAAACATAAAACCGCATCGAAATCGGTCCAACAACTCACAAGAATACCACAGACACGCAAACACTTTTCCGTCGGGGGCTAAAATAAATAAAGACGCCCATTTCGTTACATGCTTATTTTTATCAGGTTCTTTTAAAAAAAGAAGTGTTAATTATAAACATAGATAACGTTAATTAAAATATTCGTTTCAGGTTTCCGATTAGAATTGCCGGAAACTATAGACCTGGTCCTAGAAACTGGAATTTGGTGAGTTTATTTGAGAATATTTTACTAAGCATGATAAAACTTGTGTTATTTTTGTGTTATAAAGGTCTCTATACACCATACGACTTTAAGAATTAAAGAAAAAGAAATTACGTATTTTTTCTATCTAAAGTATCTAAGAAAAAATACGTTCTTAAGTACTTCTAAATTAAAACAAAAAACAAATAGTATTATAAACACGAAAGTTTACGGTTAAAAAGCTGAAATAATTTTGAAGAAATTCGGGATTGATATAGCTGAATACTGAGTTAAATATGGACTACATTTTTATATCAACCGCTCTTGTCGCTTTCGCGGTCTTGACGCCTGTTTAAAATTAAAAGCAATTATATTTCGTTCATAAATTGCCACAAAATATTGATGGTATAAATTTAGTCTTAAGATTGTTAGGTCGACCTACGCCGAGCTTATAATAGGATGAAACCGGTTTTATAGCAAATTTTGTATATCAGAAAATCTATCAATAATGGTTTGCCTAAAAAAATCCTGGACATTTTTTTTTATTTTTTAAAATGTTTTTTATTCGTTATTTGGTGCAATTTTAAGATTTTATCCCGACTTAAAGTAGGTATAAGACGAAGTTGCGGAGTTGGGTTGCATGTTATTGTCTGGATTGCAAGATATATACAGATAATTGTCGATGCTAGTTACTTTCACGTGATCGGGCATTAGACAAAAAATATCATCATAATATGTGCAGTTTAATTACAATTTTTATTATAACTTATATTGATATGCAGGGTTGCCTGAAAAAAAATTGGAAACACGAAAAGTATTTTTTTTAATAATTAAAAATATTCGGTACAGGATTTGTTTAGGCAACCCACTTTTAATATGATCGCTTTTATACTTGCTTAACTTTAAAATATGTGTTATTCAATTATCAGCTCGGTGTAAGTCGATGTAGGTTCGGATCTTCTACTAATTGTAATGCTGTGTTTCCAAGGTTTCAAATCAGATGTCGGGTCACCAATTTTTTAAATCTTAGAACGTCATTTGTAAGTGAAAAAAAAACTGACTTCCATTTCATTGCCACTCGCGTCGTCTAATACACAATATATATGCATTATTATTAATATATACATTTTATATATACTAGCGGTCCGCCCCGGCTTTGCACGTGTATAAAATATACATATAAACCTTCCTCTTCAATCGCTTTTTTAAAAAAACCGCATCAAAATCTCGTTGTTTTAAAGATTTATGCATACAAAGGACATAGGGACAGAGGAAGCGACTTTGTTTTATACTAATGTAGTGATATGTAACTTGCTATTATGGTAGTCGGATTTTGATATATACAGGGCAACATTTAAAGTACTAGCCAAATTTTGAGAAACGATTCGGAAACAAAAACCGGATTGAAAATCTATGAAAAAAGTGAAACCAAATAAGATAACAATTTACAATTTTTATCCGACGCAAAATACAAAATGCATGGTTGTAACGTAAACAGAATTTTTTTAAAAAAAATATGACTAATGTGTTGCCAACCTCGCGGTTTTTACAATTTTACCGGGCTTTAATAAACAGAGCATACAATTGGTTCTTACTCCTCATGAACCGCAGACTGAAGTCATGTCTCGTACTAGGTACGACATAGCGTGACAAGTAAAGCATTTTTGCAGACTGTTTTAAATAAATGTTTATAAAAGTAAATATTAATAATTTGGCAATTATATTTAAAATGCATTATCATTTAAGCATTTACCCTCTTATATTGAAATTTGGCCAGTCCTTTCAAAGTAACCCTGTATATATAGTGCCTCTTTGAATCTTGACCTATAAATAAAATCATCAAAATTAATTTGTTGTTGTTCGAGTAATCGCGCCATAAATATTCGCGTGACAACAAATTGATAATCTTTTTGGAGTTGGTTAAAAAATACTTATAGTAATCTATATATTAATACGTGATGCCAAAACTTTGAACCCCTTTTTACAAAAATTGCGCGGACGCAGGAGAATAAAATTTGGCACACTTATAGTTTATGTGTAGGAGAAGTGCAGAACGCTAATATTTTTCAATAATAATGCTTATAAAGTACATTAAATCAATAAATAAAACATTTGAGTGAAACAAAGTAGTTGGTCTTGAGAAATAAAAAGCGTTTTTATCAACTTATTTCGACGAATTTCGACCAATGGGCGACCACTAGTAATATTAAAACAGTGATAAATTATATTGAAACAGAGAAACCCTGATTGCACCTTTGCTTAGTCCTTCAGGCGTTAAGATATATCAGGCGTCAAAACATTTATGAAATAGGTATATGGTCACTTTTAGACAAATAACGCATAGTTATTATACCTGTGCTATATTCCGAGCCCTAACTATTAGTTTATGAAGCATGTGGAGGGATGTGAGTACCCGGGGAGACCAAGGTTGTCGTTCCGTGAAATAGAGTGATTTGCGCATTTATTAATGCGCAGGAAACCAGACAGGTCTGCCAGGATCGTGAGATTTGGCACACAGTACTCTCTGCCTACCACGTAAGAGACTTTGCGTGAAGATATATGTGCATGCGTTATGCTTGGTAGCGTCTCCGTAAATTATTTCTATTAAAAACTTTGTATTTGTATAAAAAAACAGCGCCCCTACCGTCTACTAAGAGAACAAAATTAAAAGCGTGGTAGATTTCGATAGGAAAATTACTGAACGTAATCGGTAGCAACTCAAGGTGAATCCTCTTATTATAAGTACTTACGAATATATAAGTATTCTGTAAGTGTGTTTGGCACATCACTGCCAAACGTCTGCACCGATGTGGTTGACATCTTGAATGAATTTTTCAATGATTTAAAAACACAATTACCCGGCAGTTGGCGCTGCTGTCGATATTTTAGCAAAATAGGCGGCACAAAGCTTTTGCTAGCTTAGAATAAAAATACATACAGTTCATATAGTCTACCTGTATCTTTCATAATTGACAGATTCAATGAAACTATAAACATAATTACTATTAATTCATACTAATCAGTTTAGCACAACTTTCATATAAAAAAAAATAAAAAATAAGTTTAAGCAAAAGTAAGGTTACCGGCTACCTTACCCTCCGAACCGGAACACGTAATGACGTTATGGTGGCAGGAATAGGTAAGGCGGTGGTACCAATCCGGGTGAGTCGCTGCAAAACTCTACCACCTACTCAGATGTCACGGTGTTAGTGACTGTAAGCCTATGCTCGCCTCTTACGAGCTGCCTGGCAGGAAGACAGATGGTCTATTCTGCAAAGAAGCCCGAACCAACACGGGGGCATTTTTGATATTTTGGAATGGTTAGAGAATAATTTTGCACTAATTGCTTTAATTATCAGTAGTTATGAAAGTACTATTATTTATGCACAAATATTATTTTCATATCAATAACCTGCTTTTGGCTTGACAAAAATTGGCTAAAGTAAGACCACGTGATGGCTAGGAGCGTCGTCATATTATCTGTACAACGAACATTGCTCGTCTACACATAAAGCTTATTTTCAAGATGGAAGAAATAGAGCAGTGTCTGTTGATATTATCCGTGTCTGCTATCTGTGAGAATGTAATGGTAGGTATATTGAGTAGTATTATCCATTGCGCATCTTATACTCTTCGGAAATATCTAAGCAATACAAAAACAGCAATGAATCTGCGCTTTATTTTAGATCTCGCACGGTCTTATTCGCGCATGTGCAGTGCGCCGTCTTACGTTCTGACGATTTGACGCAAGTTTAGAAGTTTTCACTTTTCACCCATTCCAAAAAAAGTGCGCAAATCCGCTAAAGAAGTTTTCACTTCAATAAAGGCTATTTGTTTTTCAAAAATCAACTTCCAAAGATTATAGGCGATGAAAGTTTGCCTATGCTGACAAAGGCGCGGACAGTTACTAAGAATTATTTAAGTACTATTTTATTATCATAATGTTATAGGTATGTATACTTCTTCGAGTTACCGAACTACCTTGAATAATGCTTAGACAATGTTTATGCGGATGTCATATCCATACTAATGTTATAAATGAGATAGTCTGTCTGTCTTCTTCTTTCACGCTTAAACCTTAAAATCGGTTTTGATACGCATACAGATAAAGATCCGCATCCAAACATAAGCAATTTTTTTTAAAAGTTAACCCCCAAAGGACTATAACACGTTATGAAAGTTTGTACGTTTGTTTGTTTCTACGCTGACAAATTGCGGGCAAACGGCTAGTTATGTTATAAATGTTACATTGTTTATTAATTGAATAAGGAAATAAAATATTGTAATTGATGTGTAATGTTTGTCACTGTCGTTTTCCGTTTTGGAAGGTATGATAACAGTTATTTGGTAAACTTGTATTCTATAACTTTCAGGAATATTTTATAAACAATAAGGATGAATTTTATTTTAATATTATGAATATTTTTTTAAAATACTTTTTTTTATAATTTATTCTTTGTAACTATTATTATTATTATTGATGATATTTATTACATTCCTTATGATTTATTTATATTGAAATTATAGGATATTATTTAGATTTTGTTTGATAAAATTAATAAAAAAATGCATTTTCAATTTTCTTATAAAAATATTGTTGCACGGGCTGGCATTTGCCACCTATCACATTTTGGGACTAGTGTCTTCGTCTGGTCGTGGGCTGCACCTCTGCCTACCTCTTGGGGGTTTTGGACTTGTAGATATTATTTTATAGATACTACATACTACATCTACGAGGTAGGTGAAGGGAATCGAGTGCAAAATGTTACAATTTCATGCTAAGATTAGATTCCTTCAGATTCATTACTCTTTGCATACACATTACACGTATTCTTAGTATTTTATTGGATAGTGCTGATGAAAATTTAGGTGAAGATGATATGTAGCTGCCAAAACCAAACTGCATTCCATTCATCATCCTCTTGACCTCGTCCCATCACCTGGGGTTGGCGCAGTATGTTTCTTTCTTCCATTCAGTGTTATTTGTTAGCTCTGCAATCATTCCTTTCACACACATGTCCTTCCTCACAATCCATCCACATCTTCTACTTACCTCTGTCCTTGGGTTGGTCCACATTTAAGCTCAACCTTAATTGTGTAACTCACCCCTTTGTATCTTACTATTGAACTACCTTTCACCAATGAAGACATTTTAAAGACGTATTCACGTCAAAATATAAGTACCTAACGGAATAGTTAAATATGTTAATAATAGAATGGCCAACAGTGGTACCAGTTTTGTCCTTCCATATTTGACACGGCCACGTTTCTGTCTCCATGTTATTCGACGTGTGGACGGAGTGCTGAGTAAACTAAACATGCCCTTTGCCACTTACGAATAGCACTGCAGCTTATCGCTTTTATGTTTATTAAGGTATTTGCATACTGGCGTGTTTATCGGCTGCGATTATTTATTGAAGGAAAAATCTGTTATGGATTAGTTTTGTTTGGGGTGTGCGTCACCAACATGGTGGTAAATGCACAATAAGAGGTTCCAAAGAGTTAAAAAACATTTCTGCTAGTAATCTTAGAAAAATAGCAGCCTTCACTTTTGTAATAAATTTAGAGCATGGATAGTCTGAAATGTTAGAGCATTGACTAAAAGCAAACAGAGTTTTGATTTTATTTTCAACGGAGCCAAATAGTTTTTCTTACAGTACATACAAGCCTTGAAATTGGGTACAATTTAGAAGTCTCTATAAAAATATCTTTTAAAGCCTTTTTGATAGTTATTTGTTTAATTACTATGTAAGAAAACGTGAGCTGGACTTAAACATTGAATAAACATGCCTTTTACTACAAAGCTCGTAATCGTATTTTAAAACTTCTTCGCCCCAAAATATGCAATTCTGAACTTCCAAACTTCTGTATCCTCATTAGGCTCGGGCGACATTTAATAGCGCCCAGAAAATCGATCAAAACAATCGTTTCTAGAGCTCCTTCAGTATCGTCACAAATAATGTCTTAGTTTTAGGACTAAAGACCTTTTGCTTACCATAATTGATTATTAACTAAATATTTTCGTTGACAGAATATTACATAACCGTATCGATAACATTATGTCTCAAGTATTGTATACTTTGTTTACTACCGTTGACTATTCATGCGTTAGAAACTGCAACAATGTTTTTGACGTTTTGAAACACCTGTTTGATGTTTGAAGTATGCTTTCCTAAATACGTAATTTATTAACCTATAGCCGACGGTTTTTCCAGTTCACTATTTTTATTCATAAAAAAAACATAGTTTAGAGGAAACTTTCACTTTGTCGTCTATTTATATTTAACTAGTCTGAGTATAAAACACACTTCTCCCTATCGTTAATCGTCAACATGAACAATAGAACAAAACATTTTTACAACATTGCCCAATTAAACGCACAGATGTTTGCGAAGATCTTTACCATGTTATCATTAAAGAAACCAAACTCCGTAGAATTCACACTCCTGCGCAGCGCCTAACGTCACCCGACGCATTCTTCGTCCATCCGTTCCCCGTACCGAACGTGTAAAACTCTTATCAAACGCCATAAAATCTTTAAGTGATTTTAGTAACTTGAGTGTTAGTTTTGTGTTACGCTTTTAGGACTTATCGGTGCTCGACTTCAACTTGAGATAAGAAGGTGAGTGTTGATAGCTTTAGATTATTAGCTTCTGTGTGGGACTTAAATTTGTACGTTCCGTTTCTTGAAACAAAAACGTCACGTTTCTTGGTGAAATTGTATACGTAGCAGAATTTTATAAAAACATTTATTTACTTTGATGAGTTTGGGTTTAAGTATCCTTAGGATCATGGCACCCTGGTTAGATTTATTATGATCTAGTTTTTTATTTGAAAAACTTCAATGCAAGGATGTAATGTCTAAAATGTCTACAATTTCTTGGACACATATTAAAACCCTTCAAAAAGTATTTCTTCTGGCTTCCAAGAATCGTGAGGCTATCAGAGTACAATATTATTGTCTCTTCTTACTCAAGACAACATCAACAGTCAACATTCTTTGATAGGTTACCTTGAAAATATCACATGCAAGGATGGTAATGCCTAAAAGTCTGATTAAAACCCCAAGGATTTTATATATTTCTTCTTGCTTCCAAGAACCATAAGGTTATCTGAGAACAATATTGTCGTCTCCTCTGACTCAAGACAACACCTACAGTCAGGTTTCTCTGCTAGGTCGCCTTTGTTTATTTGTTTGTTTTGTAGCGGTAATAGGTACATTTAGTTTATGATGTTTAGCCGTGTGGTTTTTTCGGTAAGTTTTTTGGGTAAGTGAACTTAACAACAACAGTGTTTTTTAAGTCTTTTGGCAAGAGTCCTTACGATTTCCGATTTATTTTTTTGAAGAAGGTTTAGCTGGTGGTAAGTGATCATCATTGATTACGAAAAGCTGCAAAACCAGGATCTGAGTTGGGTAGCTGACCAGTTAAATTGACTGCTCTCAAATTCACCTAAAACCTGAGTGTGGTGCAATTGCCTACCTCTACTTTTTCTTACCTTTAATTATCACTGTAGTTTCGGATGTACATAAATGTACTTTAAATAGCACCAAACTTTGCACTTGAAGTATTAAAATTCAAGGCGTTTTTATCTCTTCGAAGCAGTCTCTAGCAGACAAACTTTCTAATGTATTGATTGTTCGAAAGGTATACGAATAGAGCAGAGCCTGAGAATTATTTTGGATAAATATGCCGATATGTGACCGAAAATACAATAATGCCGTCCATTTTTAATTACAAGAAACTTCACTCTTTTCAAGTAGAGTCTTTTGAGGCTCCAGCCAGTAAAAAACAGATTATGGTAAGAGGCAACTGTCACTTTAAGATGCTCATGTCCCTTCATCTTGGAATGTGACCATATTAAACAACGAAGCTATGACCCTACGAGTAGAGAAAGAAAAGTATGGTGATAAAATTAGCCAATATCATAATTTAAATATTCCAAAACTGACTAAACTCTACTACAATTTTAATATTGGGTTCTAAGGTAGAGTTTTTTTCATTTTCTCTGAGGTTTGAAAATGCAATTGCATTTGTGTCATTGAACAAAAAAAAATCCATGAATCCGATTTAATTGGACATTATAAAAATATTTTTAAATTATAATATACCTAATTTGTTTACTTTAGGGTTAGATTCAATTTGTGTAACTTGTCCAGGGGTATTTTTTATTGATTTATCCATATTATTTACTATATTTATAAAAACAAATTATAGTATCAGATTCGTTGACTTTTTTTCTTTCGTAGTCGTTGATTTTTTTCAACTACACCTTTATAGGCGGTAAAAAATAATCTAAATCTACAAAAAACAAACTAAGTGTCCATCTTGTGGAGGGAATCAGAATCAGAATTAAAATGAAAAAAAAAAAACTTTTCACATTGACCATACAAAAGGTACTTGTGCGCGTAGACATTTTTATAAAATTCCACCGGATCGACATTGCGACCCCACAGACGATTTCGTTTTATATATATAGTAGTAGATGTATTACTAAATGTTAATATCGTTGAC
Organism: Calephelis virginiensis; assembly: GCA_002245475.1. Lineage (NCBI taxonomy): Eukaryota > Metazoa > Arthropoda > Insecta > Lepidoptera > Riodinidae > Calephelis > Calephelis virginiensis. Next base: position 56,393 of record NJDC01003373.1, read on the forward strand.
TAATACCCATATCACAAGCGTTGGATTTGCTATTAATTTGGCCAGCCAATTATTTTAATCGAGCTACAAAAACTCGAAGTGCTAGTATTAATTACTATTGTTTAAATGTTTAAATGTAACTTGTGTTAGTTTCGTTGAACCTTACAACAAATATACACGTCACTTGCTTTATAATCGCCTCTGTGGTCTAGCGGTTCAGGTATTGGACTTGACTGCATGAGGTCCCGGGTTCGTATCTCGGGTCGGGCAACAAAAAGGAAATTTGGTTTTTCCAATTTTCTAATACCTAAAAAAAATATTGCTCGGGATTGGATATCTGCCCGCTTGGCGATAGGCTTGCCACTTATCACACTGTGGGACTTAGTGTCTTCGGCTATTCGTGGGTGCCTTGGTTATGCCTCTGCCTACCGCTTCGGAGATAAAGGCGTGAAGATACTTACTTATTGCTTTATAATTAACCAATTCGTGAAATTTTGTTTTCCCCGTTTTCGGCTGGGTGTGCTTCGTAAAATAGATTATCTGCTTTTTTGCCAAGCAGTAAGAGAGTCCTTCTTTTCTTTCTTACTTTCTTTATAGAGGTAAGCACGAATTACATAGGTCGTTACCAACGAGACCACTGGTGGTAGAGTGGTGCGCAGCATTTTGTTCGGGTTAGGGTCCACAACTCTATCTATTCCGGTCGCCATAATGAGGTAGAGTTGGCTTAAGGGTCCATGTATGCTAAAATACGTCAGCAATATAATACAATACAGTAACTCTTTATTGTGCACCAAATATAAAGAAATTACAAATACATCAAATAAAACTTAATTTATAAGATACACAAAGGCGGCCTTATCGCCAATTTAGCGATCTCTTCCAGGCAACCCTTAAGTATGGAACAAGATTTAGCAGAATACTGTGTGCTCTTAAAAACATAAAAATGCATCAACTAATATACAAAATAAATCATCCTAAAAGCAAAAGACTGTTTTAATTATAGGTATTAGAATTAAGAATTAAGAACAAGCAATAAAAGTATTAATCACAGTGAACGTAGAAAGTGACGCTTTAACATACTTTTAAAAATATTAATATTTGGAGCTCTCCTGATACGGGAAGAGAATTCCAAAGCCTCACTGCTTGCAAGGTAAAAGGACGACTATAGTAACAAGTGTTACGAGAGAGAACTTGAAGACCTGAGGAATTTTATAATGTTTTTTTCATACAGAGCAATCATGGATCTTGGTGACAAAAATACACAAGATTAACATTAATATGCTTTATAAGACTATTGTTTCCAAAACACGATTCATTTCACTTTGCTCGATAGAAAAAAATCAAAAAGTTAACCCTTATTTGAAAGCAAAACCCAACTGACTACTTCAATTATGAAAATATCGACACCAGATTTAACATAAACATAGATAAGTATTATACCTAAAAGATAATCGTTGCAGTTTTTATTTTTTTTTTCAAATTACTTTTATAGTGTCAAAAATAGTGATTTGTCGCTTAAGACATTTACTTTAGAACGCAATATTTCATAGTAATCATGGAACGGGGGAGTTCGGCGATTGGTTCTTCTGGCAGTTCTGGCTGACTAACGGCCAATATTAATAATACTAATCCAATACTCGCTGTCCAAGATATTTATATCAAGATTGATATTTTGACCCATTTTTTTGTTATCGCTTGCCAATAATATAATATAATAGGCCGCCGGATACGCAGCTATCTAGATTGCTTGAAATCCATTAGATTGAGATACATTATTAATATTGGCCGTAAGTGTGGGGCCTTAATATCTCGTCCATAGGACAGCTATCTTGAACATCTGTGGTGTCTATGGGTCATGGTTGACTCTTACCAATAGGAGAGTCATGTGCTTGTTCGCTAACTTTTTACACTAACCCCCTTAGTAATAAAACTTACGCAACCGTTGATCTGGTGTGCAACTTCATTTTTTTGTTAGCAAAAGTGAAGTTACATACGAGATCAACGTGCGCGTAAGTTTTATGAGGAAGAGGGTAAAAATATACAACACTCGTGTCGCAACGTTTTAGAACTTTTTGCAAAACTACTTGACTGATTTTGATCAAACTTTGTAACTTTATGGTAGGTAATTTGTTTATTTTTTTAAGCCGATATCAAATGAAATGAAAATTATTTATTTTGCTCTGTAAGTTTGCATTCCTGTATTTAACTCTTCCGTCGAGGGGCTAGCGTACACGCTTGCTTTACTCTATCGACTAACCAAGAGGCTCGGGTTCGATTCTCGACGGGGGCAGGCATTTGTGTGTTGAACATTTAGATATTTGCATTTCCGGGTCTAAGTGTTTATTAAATTTATTCTGGTATCTATTTATGTATCTTCTATGTATAGGTATTGTTGTCTAATAACCATGTCAGAAGCATATAATTTAATTACTTGGGGTTAGATTCAATTGTGTGACTTGACCAAGGATATTTATTAATTATTATTTATTTATTTCTACATATTCTACCACATTGTGGTGTGTAAACATTTTAATATTTATTTATTTACGTATATTTTAATATTCAAACATTTTTTTAAAATATTTATTTCAAGATTAATTAATTATTAATTACAAACAATTTTAAAATATAAATAAATGTATCCTTATCAACCTTACTACCACAACACTTTGAAATAAGGAATTTGCAAAGCCGCGAGCTTACAATGTTTAATATTCTAATGGCGTAGTCCGAATTAGAAGTTTAGTTATAAATAAATGTCTAAGTTAGCATGGTACATACTTAAGTAGAAGTCGGTAAAAAATAGATAAACAGACATCAGACAGATAGACATCTTTGTGCATCACACACTTGCCTACTCTCATCCGAAATCGAACCCGAGCCTCGAAGTTATCGGTGAAGTTAGGTGAGTTAACCCCTCGGCCATCGAGGCGATCAGAGTTATATCTAATTATTTCACAGATTAAATTAATTCGATATTAATTACGCAATTATTTCTTCATTAATCCAAATCCTATTCACTATCGATAATATTATGTGTAACTGAAATGTACCTGATATAAATAAAAAAAATATTTTCACGCCCTTAAATGTCAATTGTATTATGAATACTGAAAATTTATGAAAAATGTATGTACCCATTAATTAATTACTAAGACGTGCTAATTGACAAATCTATCCTAGCAGAAGGGTTACTCTTGAATCTCGATTTTATGCAAATTGGAAATTGGAATCGGATTTGTAATTTAAGAAACTCTTGACAGAAACGAATCCTATAAAGTAATTTATTGATTAATTTAATATTAGTAGTTCGCTAGTATTGTGTTTAAGAGTACCTAAAGTGACATATCTGATTTCAATTTCCAATTTTCATGAAATCATGATTCAGGAGTAATCCTAAAGTGGTGTGTGAATTGGTTGAAATATGATGGCAAGTAGATTACATCAGAGGGAGGATAATGTTTTTCCAGCATCTTCATGTATGTCAAGCAAATTAATTTTATTCAAATTAAAAGTTGAATTAGGACATGTCATGTTCTGTCCTCTTGAACACAATACTAGCGCATTATTATATAATTTAGTTAATAATTAACAATAAATTATTTTGTTCATTTATAATTTAATAAATTATTTGATTCAAATTTTTTTGTAACTAAACCCTAAAGTGGTGTGAATGTTGGTTGAAATAATAATATGATAATTAGTAGTCTGCGTCAGAGGGAAGATAATGTTTTCCAGCATATTATGCATGTATGACATGCAAATTGGAAATTGTTATCGGATGTCATTTTGTGTGCTTTTGAACACAACTCGCTAATTATTAACATGTAGTTAATAATAAGCTATATTTTTTTTTGTCAGATTCGTTGATTTTTTTCGTAACTAAATGTTAATAAACGGCAAGTATTGTGTTTAATACATCCGGTTCAAATTTCCAATTTGCATTAAATCGAGATTCAAGAGTAACACTACATGTCCCGAAAGTACAATTACTTAGTTATATTTTTAGGAGAGTTTCGCATATGCATATTTATCTAATATATAATACATATTATATTCATTATGGTGACTTATTTGCTCAATGACTGTGACATTTCAAGTAAAATTTATAACGTGCCATTTTAAGCTATCGTTGTCTATTATGAAACTTGAGTTAATTGCTAACACTTACAAATTATAATTTATAAATAGCTATAGCTTGTGCTGGAAATAAAAACACGTGGATTTTGAGGTTATTTTAAACAAACACTATCTAAATCTTATGAGACGTCATATAGGTTGATCATATTCACATTGTGGGACTTTGTGTCTTCGGCTAGTCGTGGGGGTTGTGCCTCTGCCTACACCTTCGGGGATATGGGCGTACATATACTTCCTTATATTGGTTAAATTAGTTTTCTAGTGCTGTCGGTCGTAGCAAGAAGAGTTCAGCGATGACTTGCACGGATTGGCGCCTTTGCTTTACCCATTCCTGTTGACTTCTGTGCTCGCCAATGTTGTGTTCCGGTTCAGAGATTGGCGTACCCAGTAAACTTACACATTTGCGGGATCGAGTTTTTCTGTACATATCGTGTAATTCGCTTATTTTTTGGTGGGATTTTACATTTTACTTATAGTGCACAAGTATGTGAAGATATTAGTGTATATTTTCAATGCCACCAAGTGTTAAGTACACTAGGATGGCAAAGCTTTTCTCAAGACCTTGACTAACCTGATCCTTACTTACTATGACGGTTTATGAACATTTTAAATAATTAAAACCCGATTTTGTAAAATCGGATGTTAAGTTATTGGCAAATGCTTACGCTCATGCCAAAAATGAAAAAGAAAGATTTAATTAAAACTTCAAAACACAACAATATATTCCGCAAATAAATTACTTTCATTTTCATTCGTACTCATTGTTCGTTCGTTTATTAAGGTTCTTCATTGAAGTATAACAATTTGCAATAAATATTGCGTGTAAAAATAACAAACCTGTCACATTGACAGTTCTTAGTACAAAAAATTTGACACAAACTCTGTTTCACGAAACTGTGAAAAAACTTAAGTGGCCGTACGAGCATGCATCAAGTTTATGCTTTCTCAGAAACTGAATGTTTTTTTGTTAAGGTGGCGGCGTCATGTATTGTTTTAATCGTAAATTTTATGTATACTTATTCAGATTAATGTAACATTTAACTAGAATTAGTAAAAATTGCATGTGCATTGTCAAAAATAAAGTAAGTAAGTATGTAAAACAGTCAAAATTAAACAAACGTTACATTATTATAGTTTAAATGTAATACAATAATCTGTTATATAAAACTCAACTCAACAATAAAAATAATCTCTGGACAAATTGAATTACGTTAATTGAATTTAACCCCAAAGTAAGTTAACTATGTGCTTATGAATAATGTTTTATGAAGTAGCGGTTTATACTGAACGTATAATTTGGTTGCCGTCTGAATAACAAACGTGGACCAACGTAGGAGTAAAGAGCCCTGAAGATTTTTGTATGAAGCCTGGCTTACCTACTGTCCGCCATTTTGTTTTTTTTTTTTCAAAATCACGTGCACTAATAATTCTTTCAAAAATAGATAGCTAACATCAATACAAACAAAAAACAATCTGAGACAATAACGCGTAAAGTGTCACATTTCGAAGATATGAGCTCCCAAAGTTGTAACTTAGTAAACTTGTCTGAACCCCCGTAAGGTCGTAACCTTTAATAGTAAAACTTTAGTTGTTTTTATCTTCGGAATGTGACACTTATCGAGTTTCTTTCTAAGAATATTTTTTATTTGTATTGATATCAGCTATCCATTTTTGAAAGAATTATCAGTGAACGCAATTTTGAAAAAAAACTAAATTGTCGAACAGGAGGTAAACCAAAATCTTCACAGCCCTTTAGTTAATATTTTATTGTTGATAT